>QANY01001753.1:123604-390335 GCA_003255025.1 Datisca glomerata
GGGGGGGGGGGGGGGTGTATTGGTTATTGTAACGCTTGATTGCTATACCATTCCAACTCCATATGCAGTTTTGAAGAATGAATCTGTTATATATCATGGACATGTTTTGTGGAGTGTGCTAGTGAACGATAGTATTCGACCTTCGTTTTAAGAAATGAAATAGAGGACCGAATATTTGAAATTTATGATTTCATAATATTGTCAGTGACGTTAAAGACCAAATCTGAGTCATAGATGACTTTGAAAAGAGCCCTTGCCTTTGTCTACTTAGGAGGTTGACAGATTGGAGGAGAGCACCCTCACTTATATCTCATTTCTTTACAGGAAGCAAGAAAGTTCCATTACAAGTCTTTATATTGAAACAGTTGATCATTTTTCTTTTGTCAGTAAGGTTAATTTGTATTAATCAGAAAAGGCCCCAAAGGGCATATTTGGGTTACTGAAACAATGATCTTGAAACTTGGGAGATCCACTTCAAAAAACATAAAGAGAACAAGTCTTTTGAGCCCATTTGTTTACGAATGATAAAACATTTATTTTTATGTGAGTGATCGAACATTATTTTGTCAATACTATGCTAAGTCTATCTTCTCATGCTGTTCTTGACTTCCATTGCTGCCAAAGGATAGAAATGGTGTTGGCCATTTTTCTCAAACTTGAGATTTATTTATATACTGTAACATAGTAAATATATTTCTTCTTAATCATGTGGAGAATGTTATTTTTTATATGATTTTTGTGTGTTTTTATTGTTTTTCCCTTCTGAAATATGCAGAAGAAGCACGGCTTGACTTCGAGACAAAGAAACTACAAAGCTATGTGAAGGATAAGTCCCTCGTCCTTTCAGAAAAAGGTGTCCTTGCTGACAAGATCAGTCCGGGTGTGCTCAAGTCTCTAGTAACCTTAACAGATAAACCAAGGTGATCTATGCTCAATTGATTCTTCCCAATTGATCATATGTGTGATTGTTCAGAAAGAATAGATACAAGATGTTTGTTTTCAGTTAAATGTACCTAGTAGAATATATTTTTAACATAAAGTTATAATAGAAGTTACTGCCTGTGCTGCAGACTTGCTAATATGTGGATTTATTGTAGCTGGAAATGCTGAAATGGTAACATGCATTTGTTGTCAATGCGAACCTTCTGCTAGTTTAATCCCCAATTTCTTCTGATAGTTGTAGAGAAGAAAGTTATATGCTATCACAATTTATCATTAGGTGTGATCAAGAAAGAGGAATTCCTCTTTCAAATCGTCCTGGAATGGGAATTTGGTCAAAGAAGAAAGAATAAAACAAAGGAAAAATAGCAGGAAAAGTCAGGAAAAGTCAGGTTTCGGGGGTGGAGTTGCAAAAATGGCCAAAAAAATTTGTATTTGTAAAAATGACCAAAACATGATCATGGTAAATAGCTTATCTACCAAAAGAACACCGTGGGAAATAAATTATTTACCATATTTAGCCATTTTTGCGATAAAAGATTTCTGAACATTTTTGTAATTTGATCTAAGAAATTGGTTATTTTTGCAGTTCTCCGATGACAAAATTTGTTCAATGGTACTAATGTGTAATATTGCTATTTGAAAGTTAAAATTCTGGACCTGTGATATTTTCTTCACGTGACGGTATAAATATCTCAAGCATCACGTGATGCACATGTCTCGACTCATGATGTTTTTTCACGTGAAAGTATAAAATGATATTTGAGATCATAAAAAAATAGTTCGAGTCAAATGAGGAATGAAGCAAGTTCTTTGTAGAAAAGAGGTTCGTTTAATATGTTTGATATTAATTTTATTTCTAGGTTTTAAGATAGTCATTCATGCTATCGAGAAAAATCAGCTAAAAATATCAAGTTAATTTAAGACTCATCATTTGGTTATAATTTGTCATTTTATATTTTATATCTCAAATAAATGTAGAGAAAATGTCTTTAAAGATGATAATTTAAACAAAATAGTTGAAAAACTCTTCATATGACTCCGTATGTTTAACTTTGAGTTCAAGAATAATGCAGGAAATTTTAAATATGTTTAGGGGTAATATTGTTAAAAAATGTTTCTCCAAATTCTACATTTTTATATATAGCATAGATAAACACATAAATGTCTTAAGTATGTTTGAAATGATATTTGGAGATATTTACCTAAATAGACAATACAAATGTGTTATTAGATAAATGTCAGTTTTTTTAAGAATTTTAGAAGTATAGTCATTATAAAAAATTGATGAACCAAAATCCTGTGTGTTGATAAATTCTCTACCATAATTAGTTATCCTAATTAAAAAAATCACTACGATAATTATTTATCCTAACTAAAAAGAAACCGAAAAGTTGGATTTTTGGAATAAAAAAAAAATCAACCAAATTCTTTACGGTTTCCTAACTACCATTACTTAAAAAAAATCTGGATCTAAATTTCATCGGTCCGCCACAAAAATATATGATAAAAATTTTATAGTATCTTAATGATACATGGTAACTCATTATAATATGAGATTTCACAAAATTTTGATAAATTGCCTCTAATATATTAATAGTAAATCGTTAGTCTGATAAGACTAAATGATATACGAGTTGTTATACAATTAAATAACATACTAATATTGTATAATAAATTTCGACGAAATACTAATAGTGACTCAAGATAGAGCTAAGAGGTATTTCTCTAAGTATACGTGTAAGAAATAATTATTTATGTATAAAATTATGTGAGTGAGAACCCATGGTTTGCTTATTTTCTTTCAATTATTTTTAATAAGATCTACCCAAAATACATAAATAGAAAATATTAAAATTGAATAGAACTCATCACCTATTTTTGGTAAAATATGCCGTGAAATATTGAAATTAAACGAGTGAAAACTCCTTAATTTTAGTAGTGATAGACGAAAATAAATGAGAACAAACATGAAAAGTAAAAACTAAAAAAGTAATTTGGGAGAAATCTTCATCATTTATAGTTTGTCTAAATATCACAAACATTTTTTTATGTTTTTGCCAAAAACTTCAACAGTATAGATGTCAATCTCTCTTTTATGAAATGTGGGAGTCCTTTCCCAGTGGGCTCCTCTCGATCTTGACATCTGTAAAACATAGACAAAAAACCTTAAAGGCGAGGAACCGGGGTGGTTGCCCTAAGGCCCTAAGTAGATGGTCGATATTCTGGCATAAGTCCTTGGGGGAGAATGGACATACCTCCTTTGACGATTTGGAGAAGTATTTATACCTGAATCCTTGGGGGGGGGGGGGGGGNGGGGGTTGAAGAAGCCGCTTGGAGGCGTGCTGGAGAAGATTCGTGAGACATGAAGCCTGCCCGGACTGTCCTCGATTGAACAGGGGGATTAATGGTTGATGTACTTCTGAAGTGACATTTCAGAGAATGACTAACATTCTGTCATGGCGATTGGACCTGTTGGGCGCTACTTTCAGTGAGTGATGATGACGTTATGTTCAGGTTTAATAGGGCTCTGCTTGTGTACTAAACTATTTTTTCATGTGCTCGAGTTCGGACATCCCGAGCTACATAGGGACCGAGTTCGGTCTTATTCCTTCCCTGAGGTCGGGAGTTCCCCAATTTGACATGACATGTGTCATTGCATTACTGGTGATTGAAAAAATACCCATAACAGTTGGCCCCAGTCAAGGACTTGGGTATCTTCTGATATCCGGGTCCGAAGAATTCACTACTGCGTCCGAGCTACCTTACTGTGGTGATTAGACTTCATTTCCTGCCTTGGGAACTTCATACTCATGCTTTAAGTTTATTCGTCAGAGGGAATTGCACTGAATGGAATTTACTGACTTTTTTCATCACTTACACATGTATCGCTTCATCTTTTCCGGTATTTAAAATCATTAACTCCTTGGGAGTGGGGGTATTAACGGCGTATGGGGAACGCGTAGAGAGTGAGGGCCGCTAATCCCACGAGATTTGATTTCTTGATACGTCACGTTGTTGCGTTCTGTTGCTTGGTCCTTCGGAATTTCTCATTTGTCCACGGAATAGCCACTTATTGGTCATGGGTAGTTTCAACGGCCACCATTATGGCCTCTTTTAATGCCTATTAAAGGGGTGGGTTTCATCCTCTAAGGCCTATAAATAGGGATTCGTCCTCCTCATTTCCTTCATCAACGCATCCTATATAGAGTTGAAACCCTAAATTGTTGGTCTCTGCCCTTACCTTCGACTCCTTTCCTTGGAGGAACATTGATCTTTCCCCCTCTGGATTTTTCCGTTCTTGAGGTTTTTCCTCGAGATTCTCATGATTGTCGTTTTCAACTTGTCAATCTCTAAATGTTATGTCTCGAAGTCATCAATGTTTTGTTCGTGGTGATTTCTTTACCATCGATTCGCCTGTCTGGAGAACCTTTCTCCCCATTGGCTGCATCTCCCTAGTTGTAGAGACGTTACCCTTGACAAGGGCCTGTAATGCGGCATGTAGCCTTATCCTCTGCTTCATAATGAAGCAACTAGACCGGCCACAACCTATCTCCCTCCTTTTGTGCCTCCATCCCTTTCGTTCTTTCATCAACTTACTCCACCGACCTTTGGAGTGGATTGATGCACCAGAGGTATGCCGAGCACAGCCCTCGCAATCGCGTCCTCCGAGAGCGTTTTGAACCTAAAGATGGGTTTTCCCTCTTTCTCCTTAAGTTGGAAAGATTGGGTCTCCAAGATTAGGGTAATCAGAGTCCTCAAGATCTCAGACGAGTCTAAGGATCCGCAGAGATTTTACCTCGAATGAGGGGAATTACTTTCCTTTAGAGAGGCTTTTTAATTAGCCTAGGGGGTTGTCTCGAGGATACTTTTGTATATTTACTTGTACTTATAGCCCTCTGTTTATTAAAGAAAACAAACTTGCTTTACTTCTGGCTCTTTATTTATTTTTGGTTTTACCTTTCTCTTGTCGCGAGCATGCCTTGAGTAGTTCTTTTTGGTAGTTGATCCTTAATCTGATCTGGATGAGGCCTTAATCATGAGTCGTGTAGTTGTTTCGACATATTATGTCGAGCATTGTGTCCTTCCTAACTTTCATTGACTCGATTTGTGGTCCTGAGTTGGAGTGGGCCGTTATGGGCTTTGATCCTTTTCGGAGGACTTGATCTGTCCAATAGTTTGTCCCCTCTGCAGGTCAGGGGTCGTACGGGCTTGTCGCGACCTTTAGTCCTTTTGTGTCCTTATCCAAGGGGACTAGTCAAGTATACCTTCATCACGGGGATCCTTTTGATATATAACCAAGCATGTTTTCTTCCCATCAAGCTCCTTCTTGGTCTTGGCTAAGCAAATTGAATTTTCTCAATTTTTTTAGCCAGGGGACCTTCCCTTCGTCTGTTACCCAGGTGTCCTTGTTTTGGATAAGTTCTTGAGCTGGAGTGCTCATCGAAGAGCCTTATCCCAAGTTATAATGCTTAGTAGATATCGTTACTCCTGGTGAGACCATTGATCCCATCTACGAGCATGAGTGCTCGACATACAACTTTTGTCGATATCTACCAAACTTTTCCTACTCTGGCTAGATCTTTGATCTCATCTGTGAGCAAGAGTGCTCGGTAGACATCTCTTGTCGATATCAAGCTAGGCGTGCCTACTCTAGCTAGATCATTGATTCTGTCCTCGAGTATGATTATTCAACAGACACCTTTTATCGATATCTAGCAAGGCGTGCCTGCTCTGGCTAGATCATTGATCTTATCTGCTAGCATGGATGCTCAGCAAACACCTTTTGTCGATATCTAGTCAGGTGTGTCTACTCCAACCAGATCCTTGATCTTGTCTACGAGCATGAGTACTCGGTAGACACATTTGTTCGATATCTAGTCAAGCGTGCCTACTCTAGTGATATCCTTGATCCTGTTTGTCGATATCTAGCCAGGCGTGCCTGCTCTGGCTAGATCCTTGATATTGTCTGTGGGCATGAGTGCTCGACAAACATCTTTTGTCGATATCTAGCCAAGCGTGTCTACTCTGGCCAGATCTTTGATCATGTCTGTGAGTATGAGTGCTCGGCAGAGACATTTTGTTGATATCTAGCCATGCATGCCTACTTTGGCCAGATCCTTAATCCTATCTATGAGCATGAGTGCTCGACATACACATTATTTCGATACCTCGACTGGCGGGTTAGAGTGTCATGTTAGTTGTCACCTTTTCTTTAATCCCGACTGGTCGGTTCGAGCGCCTTTGCCAGTCATCACTTTTTGTTTAATCCCGATTGGTCGGCTAGAGCACCTTTATTACTCATTAGTGTTTGTTTAATCCTGACTGATCGGTAAGAGCGTATTTACCTTTCATCACTTTTTGTTTAATCTCGACTAGTTGGCTAGAGCGTTTTATCAGTCCTCACTTTTTATTTAATCCCGATTGGTCGGTTAGAGCACATTTACCAGTCATCTGTTTAATCCCGACTGGTCGGGTAGAGCACCTTTACTAGTAATCAATTTTTGTTTAATCCCGACTGGTCGGTTAGAGCGCCTTTACTAGTAATCATTTTTTGTTTAATTTTGACTAGTCGGCTAGAGCGCATTTTCCAGTCATCATTTTTTTTAATCCCGACTGGTCAATTAGAGTCCTTTTACCACTCATCACTTTTTGTTTTTCGCCGCATTTTGTAGGACAGTCGGTGCTTAGAGACTTGTAGGATATTTAGAAGATCATCAACAAATATTCCTGCAACACTTTCTATTTTCATAGGAATGAAATTGCTTAAAAATGTTCCTAGAAGATGTTAATCCTTAGTGACAAGAGAAAGAGACTTCTTATCTAGATGCTGTCAATAAATACTCAGCCGTTGTCACCCGTTACACCAAAATGGGAGATTGGAGGTGGCTCAGCCTCTATTTCCCGAGCTTTAAACCCTTCATTTCTTGTGGGAACATCTCTTTGTCCGAGAAGGTTATATCAGCGTGCCTCAATGAGAAGTGCATGGTTCTATTAGAGGCTAGTGTAAAAAGTCTTTACCATCCCCATTTCCATTACCGGGGGCCTAGTTAAGTTCGGCCTAGGGGGCCGCATACCACCTTCGGCAGGGCGTGAGGGTTGGGGGTTGGAAAACCCTGGCATGCATACTGACTGCGATGAAAAGGTTATGCGCTCCCCCACCTTCTTGCTTGGGATTATTCTAGGCTCGCTTAACCGTGTGGTATGGCTTCTTCCTGGTGGCCAAATGGACACCAAAGGTTCTGACCGGGAACGACCCGCCGACACCTCCGTGGTCGCTCATATATTGACCTTAAGGCTTCTTCGGGTGTCTTTCCCTTCTGTTCTCCTTCTTCATTTTCCAAGGATGACACTAAAGGTTAAGCGGTGGTTGATATACCTTTTCTCTTTTTCCGGGTTGTATCAGAAGTTACAACCACTGTGTCATTCCCCTTCTTTGGGTAGTCATGTTGATGATAGTGAGTGCCTTTTTCTACAGAGGGGAGGGTGAATCTATTAGGGGTAATGCCCTCAAAACATGTGTATTGATATTTTAATATGAAATTTAGTGGAAATACATTTTTTCTTATAATTGTTCTTTTAAATTATTGTTGAATAATTTATATAAATATATGAAAATTCCATATTCATTAATGAGACTATGATCTTGTATATTAGTATGAGAGGATTAAAATTATAGATAATGAATAAAATTGTCAGCAACATATAAAAGTATGGAATCTTTAATGAATAGTTACTATTATGATTCACTAAGTATTATGAATGCATGTGATCAATATCTGCATCATTGATGTGGATAAATATCTTAGTGAATGTACTTTATATAATAAGATTATATATGATATGACCGATGTAAATTAATATGTTTATTAACTTATCGTTTATCATAAAGATTTAATACACATCAATTTGGTGATCATATGTAGATTAGTTTGAATTCTGAGTAGTCATGAACTCATATACATGTCTATTGGGTCTTTCAATTCACTTGTTAACGTTTGTTTGTATAATATGATAGTGACTTTTGTTTTGGAGATTTAGTGATGTGGATGGCTGAGAACACGATCTTATAAGATTTGGAATCCAAGTTTTCCTAACTCCGTCTATTAGTTTTCTTAAGTGTTAATTCTAGAACTTAATGACATTGAGCTTAAATTTGTAATACTATTATAAATTAGCAATTTACTAGTGATTTAATGGTACTTAAGGATCAAAAGATAATTAGAAGGGTAAAATAATAATTTTGACCAGCTCTAATTTACGAACCAAAATTTGGAGGACAGAACTACATGAAATGATTATATCAATGGACTACACAAGAATACTCTATAAATATATTTTATAATCTGTAAGAGTGCAATTCCACATTTATAGTGTAGTAAATGAAATTAATAAATAAGATTAATTAATTAAAATTTTTAATTAATAATCTAGTTTATTGAAGCTTTGGATCATAGGTTCATGGTCCCCAAGTCACCTCTGTACTACAGAGTGTAGGGTGTGAATATTTCAGGACATGAGAAAATGATTGACTTGCAAAAAAAAATTATTCTAGGGTAAGTAAATAATTATGAGATAATTATGTGTAATTAATTAATTAAGAATTAAGTTATTAAATTATTTATATTAATTTTCAGAAATTATATATAAATAATTATATCGATTAATTTTTTAATTATCAATAAGTGAGACAATATATCTAATTTGTGAATGAGATAATGTTGAATTATTATTAGACAATAATTCAAAATTTGAATTAACTAAATTAGTTATTTATGAACTAACAGATTAGCTAGTTGATAGAGATAATAAGATAAGTTAATTTTTAATTAACTGATATCCAGATATTTTTTTAATTAGAATAAATATATAATTTGTAATAATTATCACGTGTCAATCACTGATTAGGAATCAGAGATTGACATGAACTACTGTAGTGTCATGTGACACTATAATGGTGGGTGTGTAATACAGTAGGCCACACGTCACTACAGTAGTGCCACGCGGCACTACAGTAGTACCGTGAAACACTGTGATGGTTCACGGCAACTACAGTGTTGCGTGGCACTACAGTTGTGCACAAATTACAGTGGGTCCTATTGTAATGAAAATTTTCAGTTTATCTCTAAAAATCTTATATGCTATTATCTAGAAAATATATAGATATCATTCTATTTTACTCAGTGTTGATTTTGAGTTGAGAACATAGTTACTATCAGGGTGATATTCCTCTGTGATTAAAAGTTAATAAATTTTTTTGAAAGAATTATCATTGTATTCTCTCAGAAGATTGTCTCACTAAACTAATCATTTTCAATAAATCTCTAGATCTCATGTGTTGAGTACATCTAGCGACAGAAAAAGTGTCTTTAAATTATTCTACGTGCCCATACACGCCCTAGTGCGTTTGATGATTGACTTGGAAGATTTTGGTGTGGATCTCAAAGTCCGTTGTTCGTGAGGTGCAGGATCGTTGGTTTGCGAGAACACTTTATATATATTAGAAAACTTATATGATTCCTATCCATGTATGTCTTAGATTTAATATATAAATATATAATAGATCCTTATTGAAAAGCATTTTCAATAAAAAAAATTTATTTTAAAAACCGTTGCGTCGCGCTTATTTTCTTTTATAAAAAAAGATCCATTTTTTTAAAAATTTTAAAAGCCTCACGCTTCCGCCGCGTGAGCACCACATTTCCAAAGCGGTCAATATATATTTGTATATTAAATATTGTGTGGATTTTCTTGCATTATTCATAATATATTTGATATGTATGAATGCATGGATGATTTTTTTTTGAATGTATGGTTATATAATGTATCATTAATTGTATGGTGATTATTGAGTTAGGATTTGTTCTTTAAGTTGTTCTTGGATCTTGTGTAAGCCATTTTGGAGCGTTGGAATTTTTGTAATCTTATTTTGAATATTAAATTATAATTCCGATCGCGAAAAGACAAAGAACGCACGAGACGAACGAGGAGGAAAAAGTAAAAAAATAGGAATTCCCAGGGAATTCTGGGGTCAACATTGGAAATTGGATTTTCGATACTTGTGCTACTGGTGGTCCAGCGGCTGCGATGCCGCTGGAAAAATTGGCATGCGCGACGCCGCTCACAGTGTTGTCGGCGGTGGCGTCGCCGTGAAAGTCACGGTGGTGGTTGGCCGTTGCCGGTGGTTGTTGGCTGTGGTGGTTGAGGGTGACCGGCTGTGATGTTCAGCAGCGACTGGGGTTGGCCGGTGGTGATGGATGGCAGTGGGAGAGTCCTGACGGCAGTGGCAACTATTGTCACATCTAGGGAAGTTTCACAGAAACTCTGATACTAACTTACCCTAGCATCGCATGCTTTTAGGAAAACCCTAAGTCTATCTTTTATCTTTTAAAATTTGAAATTAATGTAATTTCAAAATTAATTATTAATTATTAATTTTATGAAAAATAAAGATTAATTAATTGATTTGGGTTTGACCCAAGTTTGATCAAGTTAATCAATTATTTTTTTACTAAGTCAAATTCAATAATTTTAAAAGATAATTATAGAAATAAGTTTTAATTAAGAAAAATAGTTTTTCCTAATTAAAAGGATTTTGTTCAAAATTTGAAGATCATGAAGATGGACATCAGGTGGAGAATGAGATATTTTGAAAATATGTAATCCTGAAGAACTCTTTGTAATTTTATTTCTTTATTTCAATGGTTGTAATTTTGAAATAGCTAATAGTCACTCGATCCATTATTATTTTATTTAATTATTAAATAAATATTTATTGATAACATGACAATGTATCAGTCGATCACATGTCATACATGAAACCTCTCATAGTTTTATTTAATCATACAACTCATAAGTAGAAATATGATTTATTACTATTGTTCTTATATGTTTATGTGATTTTTTTTTTGAAAAATCAGGTGCATGTAAACTGTTAGATTTTAATTAGTTAAAAGTTGGTAATCACACCACTCTAAAGGCTATATTAACCTTTAGGATAACCAACTTTAGTAAAAGAGTTTTATTAAAGTTTGATGAATGTAATTAATTGGTTAATCTAAGTTCACCTAATTTTGACTTAGGCTTTTTAGAAGGTTAAATGAACTTAGACCAATTAGATTAGATTAACTATTAATTTCACATTCATAGGGTTATATTATTTTAACTAATAATTAATTGGAATTAATTGAGTAGTTAACATAGAAACACATTATCCTAAAATAGTGAGTGAGAGAAGGCCGACATGTCAATATAACTTAGTCTCCATTATTAGTACAACACCACGAGGTAAAGTGAGGACCTTGAGATGGTTTTGTTTTCATCCTCCTAAGGAAGGTTTCGAGCTATATCAATACCATGGTTGGACTTCTTAAGAAGATAGGACTAAGGGATGTAGTTTTGGTTTGACCGACCCTAAGGTGGCATATTCTAAATCAAGTCATGAAATCCAAAATAATGGGTTACATTCACAAAATCACAATTAAGTTTTGAGCGAAAATTTATGACTTGACCAAATAAGCGACACCTTATTATTAAAAGAGAAAACATGAGATATTTTGAGTTTTAATTAATGATGATGAGCATGTCTCATAGACAATTTAAAATTAATCTGACTGGCCTTAAGGTGGCACATTAATGTTAGATTGTCTTATCCTGGATTAGTGAATGATAAATTTATGTGTTTAATATGTTGCATTCATGCATCACGTTTACTTTCTAAATTCTAGATATTATTTTCAATTATATTGAATTATGTATGTTTTATTTTCTAGTTATTATTATGTTTACCATGAGCAATATTATTACTGCACTTGAAAAATTGAATGGTGATAATTTCATAAGATGGAATTAAATTTAAACTTGATGCTAATTTGTGAGAACCACAATTTTATTCTTACTGAACAATGTCCTGAGATCGCCCACTGCCAATGCTCATAAGAATGTTAGGGATAAGTTTGATGCTTGGATTCAATCCAACACCAAAGCAAAGTGTTACATGCTTACGAGCTTGAATGGTGTTCTGAGAACCAATCATGAGAGCATGGATACTGCTTATAAGATTATGGAATCTCTACAGGCGATGTTTGGGGAACAGTCTGACCAAAGTCATCATAAGACTACTAGGAGCTACATGGCGACCAAGATGAAGAAAGGTACTTCTGTGCGTGAACATGTTTTGAACATTATCAACATAATGCATGAGGTAGAAGTACATGGGGGGTGACCATTGATTAACGAACTCAAATCAGCATTATACTTGAATCGCTCACACCTGCTTTTTCTACGTTCACCACCAACTATGTTATGAATAAGTTGCAATTCAACATGACTCAATTGTTGAATGAACTGCAGACTTTTAAGTCACTCAATAAGAGTATGACTAAAGAGGGCAAGACAAATGTTGTCGAGCAAAAGCCTTCTTCCACTGTTGTTAAAAGTAACAAGAGAAAGAATATCAATGGTAAGGGAAAAGATAAGAACAAGAAAGAAAAGAAAGCTAAGACATCACTGAAAGCCAAGAAGAACAAGAACCACAACAAGCCCAAGGGAAAATGTTTGCATTGTAGGTTTGAAGGTCATTGGAAAAGAAACTGTAACAAGTATCTCTCCGAGATGAAAAAGAAAGGTAAATATGATTTACTTGTTCTTGAAGCTTGTTTAGTGGAATATGATTTTTCATCCTAGATACTTGATTCAGGAGCCACTAACCATGTATGTTGTTCTTTGCAGATGCTTGATTCGTCAAGGGAGTTGGCTGATGGCCTGATCATTATGAGAGTTGGCAGTGGTGCGCTCGTGTCAACTAAAGTATTGGAGACAAATCGTTTACCTTTTAGAAATAATTATTTAGTTTTGAACAATGTTTATTGTATTCCTGATTTGTTGAGGAACTTGATTTCTCTATCACTTTACATTAACAGTTATTCGAAGTTTCTTTTATTAATAAAGAGTTTATTATTTCTAAGTATAGATTCGATATTTGTCATGCTAAAGTTATAAACGGACCGTATATGCTTAAACCGACTTGCGTTAAATAATTCTGAATTATTTAAAGTAACAAACGACAAAGAGTTTCTCATGATGATAATAACACATATCTTTGGCATCTTAGGTTGGAACATATTAATGTATATATGTTAAACATGTTAACAAAGCATGAAGCTTTGAGAGAACTAAGAGCTGAAACTCTTCTTGTTTGTGAATCATGTCTAGATGGTAAAATGACCAAGAGACCTTTCTCCAGAAATGGCCAAAAAGGCGAGGAACCACTTGAGCTAGTGCATAGTGATGTATGTGGACCGATCAAAGTACAAGATAAAAATGGGTATGAGTATTTTGTCACTTTTATTAACGATTACTCAAGATATGGTTATACTTACCTAATTCATAGAAAGCCTGAAACTTTTAAAAAATTTAAAGACTGCAAAGCTGAAGCTGAAAAACAATAAGGTTAATCATTGAAAACCTTTCAATCAGATCGAGGTGGTAAATACTTGGATTTAGAATTCAAGAATTACTTGCTGGAGTATGAAATCCTATATCAACTCACAGCATCTGAAATGCCACGACAAAATGGTGTTTCAGAAAGGAGAAACCAAACCTTATTAGATATGGTTAGGTTGATGTTAAGCTACTTATCACTACCACTTACATTCTGGGGATATGCATTACACACGGCAACATACATTTTGAATATAGTGTCTTCTAAGTCTGTAAATAAGACACCTTTAGAGTTATGGAATGTCTCCAAACCCAGTTTACGTCATTTCTGTATATGGGGGTGTCTAGCTCACATTCTTAGACCCGAGACTGTAAATTTAGATTCAAGGTCTCAAGTGTGTATATTTGTTGGCTATGCTCCATAGACTATAGGTGGGTAGTTTTATAGTCGTAAGGATCAAAATGTGTTTGTCTTGGCAAATGCCACCTTCATTGAATACGACTATATGAAAAACTACAAACCTCAAACAAAATAGTTCTCAAGGAATTAGTGTTTGATAAGATCAAACCACTTTCATCAATGACTGATAAAAGATGATGAATCATAAAAACCACAGTTCCTATTTAGGAAACTTCAGTGCAACGTCGTAGTGGGAGGGTTGTAAGAAAACCTCTTCTCTATGAACTAAAGGCACATGTCATAGTGTTTGACACTGATATTGACAATCTATTATCTTATGAAGAAGCAATGGGTGATCCTGAAAAGGAGAAATGACAAGATGCCATTAACCAGAAAATCAAATCGACGAATCCCAATTCTTTCTGGGAACTTGTAGATCCATCTGAAGATGTGATGTACATTGGATGTAAATGAATCTTCAAGAAAAAAAGAGGTGCAGATGGAAAAGTAAATACTTTCATGGCACAAGCGGTATACACGAAGGGAATGAGTCGATTATGAAGAGACATTCTCCCATGTTGTCATGTTAAAATCCGTTCTCATCCTTTTGTCCATTGACTATGAAATATGGCAAATAGACGTTAAGATAACTTTTCTAAATGGATCTCTAAAAGAAAACATCTATATGATGCAACTAGAAGAGTTCATGAAAAAGGGGCAAGATCAGAAAGTATGCAAGTTGCTTAAATCTATTTATGGATGAAAGCAAACATCTAGATCTTGGAATCTTACATTTGATGATGTTATTAAATCATATGCCTTTGAGAAAAATGTTGATGAAACTTGTGTTTATAAATACATAAAAAAGTAGGTGTCTCAGTTCTTTATGTTCATGAAATTCTACTAATTGAAGATGATATAGAAACTTTTTTAAAGGTCAAGAAATGATTAGCTGAGAAATTTCAAATGAAAGATTTAGGAGAGGCGAGGTATGTTCTAGGTATCCAAATCATACAGGATAGAAAGAACAAGATATTGGCACTTTCTCACGCATCTTATATTGATAAGGTGCTGGAGAGATTTTCTATGGAGAATTTCAAGAAAGGTCAACTACCAACCTAACATGAAATTGTCCTCTCTAAGGAGCAATGTCCTAAGACACCTTAGGAGGAAGAGGATATGTGAAAGGATCCTTATGCTTCAGTTGTTGTTAGTCTCATATATGCCATGTTGTGTATGAGACCAGACATCTATTATGCAATGAGAATTTTCAGTCGTTATCAATCGAATCCAGGTTTGAAATATTGGATTGTAGTAAAGCACATTCTCAAGTATCTTAGGAAAATGAGAAACTATATGCTTGTTTAATAAGTTAGAGACCTGAATCACACTAGATATACTGATTAGGAATCAAATAAGAATAGTCGAAATTCAACGTCTAGGTCATACGCCGAGGTGATCTAATGGTTATGAAGATATCGTTGGATCAAAATCTGGCTCTGACTGTTGTGAAAATAATGTTGGATCAGAACTGGCTGACCCATGTATGAAACATGGGGTTGAGAGAGATGCCACATTCGCTTTAGGGCAAGTGGGAGATTGTTGGGAGCAACGCCCTCATAACATGTGTATTGACATTTTAATATGAAATTTAATGAAAATACATTTTTTTATAATTGTTCTTTTAAATAATTATTGAATATTTTATATAAATATCTAAAAATTCATCTTCATTAATGAGACTATGATCTTGTATTAGCACAAGAGGATTAAGATTATAAATGAATAAAATTGTCATTACGGTTCACTAAGCATTCTGAATGCATGTGATCTAGATCTGAATCATTCATGTGGATAGACATCTTAGTGAATGTACTTTATATAATAAGATTATATTTGGCAAGACCAATGCGATTGATATATTTATTAACTTGCCAGTTATCATAAAAATTTAATACACATCAATATGATGATCATTTGTAGATCAGTTTGAATCTTGAGTAGTCATGAACTCCAATACATGTCTACTCGATATTTTGATTCACTTGTTAAAGTTTGTTTGTATGCTAACGACTTTTGTTTTGGAGATTCAATGATGTGGATGGTTGGGAACATGATCTTACAAGATTTGAAATCCAAGCTTTCCTAACGGATCATATATTGGTTTCTTTAAGTGTTAGTTATGGAACTGAATGGTTATTGAGCTCAAACTTATAATACGATTATAAACTTGTCATTCTTTAGTGAATTAATGGTACTTAAGGATCAAGAGATAATTAGAAAGGTAAATTGGTAATTTTGACCAGCTCTAATTTACGAACTAATAATTGGATAACAGAACTATATGAAATGATTATATCAATAGACTACACGAGAATACTCTATAAATATATTCTATAACCTCTAAGAGTAAACTTACATATTTATAATGGCGTAATAATAGAATTAATAAATAATATTATTTAATTAAAGAGTTTAATTAATAACCTGATTTATTGAAACTTTAGATTATAGGTCAATGCTCCCAAGCCAACGCTGTATTACCTAGTGTGGGGTGTGAATATTTCAGGACATAAGAAAGTACTGACTTTGAAAATAAATTTTTATTCTGAGCAAGTATATAATTATGTGTGATTAATTAATTAAATTATTTATATTAATTTTCAGAAATTATATCTATTAATTTTCTAATTATCGATAAGTGAGGCAGTATATCTAATTTGTGAAATTAGATAATGTTAAATTATTATTATTATTGGATAATAATTCAAAATTTGAATCAACTAAATCTGTTATTTGTGAATTAACAGATAAGTTAGTTGATATGGATAATTTGATAAGTTAATTTTGAGATAACTGATATTTGGATATTTATCTGATTAAAATAAATATTTTAATTTACAGTGATTGTAACGTGTCAATCACTTATTGAGAATCAGAGATTGACATGAACTAGTATTGGGCCACACGACACTATTGTAGTGCCTGACACACATTGTCATGAGGCATTGTGATGGCTCACGACAATTGCAGTGCTGTGTGGCATGCAGTTGTGCACAAATTGTAGTGGCTCTTACTATAATGGTAATTTTGAAATTAAATATTATTTTTAGTTTATCCCTAAAAATATGATATGTCATTATCTAGAAAATATATAGATATTATTCTATTGGCCTTAGTGTTGATTGTGAGTTAAGAACATAGTTGCTATCAGGGTGATCTTCCTCTATGATTAAAAGTTAATAAAAAACTCTGAAAAAATTATCATCGTATTCTCTCAGAAGATTGTCTTACTAAATTAATCATTCTCAGTAAATCTCTAAATCTCATGTTTCAGTACATCTAGAGACATGAAAAATATCTTTGAATTATTTTACGTGCTCACACACATCCTAGTGCATTTGAAGATTGGCTTGAAAGATCTTGGTTTGGATCTCGAAGTCCGTTGTTCCTGGAAACACATGATTGTTGGTTTGCGAGGACACTCGATATAGCTACAAGATGTATATAATTTATTAACATGTATGTCTTAGATTTAATATATAAATATATAATGGATCCTGACTGAAAAGAGTTTTCAATAAAAATTTTTATTTTGGAAACCGTTGTGTCGCGCTTATTTTCTTTTATAAAAAAATATTCATTTTTAATAAAATTTTAAAATCCCCACGCTTCTGTCACGTGAGCGCCGCGTTTCCAACATAGATTTTCATTTCATCCTGGGCTTCGTCAGCGAAGGAAATTGGACACATTTTCTCTTGCATGAGAAGTCAGGACTGCTTTTGCTGAAAACTTCAACAGTACAGATGTCAGTCTCTCTCTTGTGAAATGCAGGAGTCCTTCTTCCTAAGTAGGCTCCTCTCGATCTTGACATCTGTAAAACATAGACAAAGAACCCTAAATGCGAGGAACTCGGGGGTGGTTTCCCCGCCTAAGTGCATCCGATGCCTAAGTCAGTAGATGGTCGATATTGTGGCATAAAGTCCTTAGGGGAGAATAGACATACCTCTTTTGGAGATTTGGGAAAGTATTTATTTCTGAATCCTCAGGGGCCGTTGGTAGCGTGTCGAAGAAGCCACTTGGAGACATGGTGGAGAAGAATCATGAGACATAAAGCCTACATGGATTGTCCTTGATTAGACAGTGGTATTAATGGTTGATGTACTTCTAAGGTGACATTTCTGAGACTGATTGACATTCTGCCATGGTGATTGGACCTGTTGGGCGTTCGATGAGTGATGATGACTTTATGCTTGGGTTTATAGGGATTTTCTTGGGTACTCAACTATTTTTTCACATGCTCGAGCTTGAGAGTAGTAAGTTCATAGGGACCAAGGTCAGTCCCATTCCTTCCCTGAGGTTGGGAGTTCCCCAATTCGATGTGACATGTGTCATTGCGTTACTGGTGGTTGGAAAAATACCCATAACACTCTTTTTAAAAAAATAGCAAATAAGTTAATTCTGTTAAAAATCTGTTAGTTTAGGATCTTTAGGTAAGGAAACACAATATTATCCATACAATCATTTCGATCCGACAATTTTTCTAACCTAATACATAAACTGGCCCAAGTTGTTTTAAGTTAGGTGAATTCTAGTTTGTATATTAAAAATTTGACTTTAAAATTTTTAGGATTGAGAATACAATGGGGGTAATTTTGATATTACGTGTTGTTTATACGACGTTAGTTTGAAATTCAACGGTTCTGGGTATTTTTGTCATTGAAACCTAACATGATCAAGAAGTCTGCATTATTTTTCAAACTAGAGAGGTGTTCAAGTCACTTTAAACAAACTAGATAGGGTTGGAAGAGTTTTTTCCCAAAGTAACTGGCGTGCTCTGCACAGGATTATCGAAAGCTTAAATTTATAAATATGAAAAAACAAAATTTTCTCATGCATGAACAATAAATTTGAATAAGAGTGTGTATCATAAGATAACTCCTATAACAATAAACTAATTATAAGTTTTATCAAATAGTTATGATAAAACCAAATGTTTAAAGGTGAAGGTATATACCTCGTTACAGCTAGATTGGACACATTTATCTAAAATAAAATCCACATAATCGTCAGTAATAGATGTTTAAAAGCAATAAAAAGTTGAAGAGAAAAAGGTTATTGAAGAGAAAAATTTGAAGAGAAAAATCGTCAGTAATAGATGTTTCCAAGTTCATGGAAAGTAATGTGAAAAGGACAAAAATGTGAGAGAAAAAAACTAAAGAAGAAAATTAAGAATAAGAAATGTTTAGAATGTAGTCGAATTAGTGCAATGCGTATAAATAGGATTGGGTTAATATGGATGAATAAGATTTTGAGGATATGAGATAATTAAAAAAAAGACAGCATGAAATAATGGTGGTAAATAAAAAAATCAAAACTGAAAACAAAGAAAACTAAAAGGCGAAAAGGAAAGTAATGGAAGCCGGTTAATATATGCGAAGTAATTGGTATAGTGTTAAAGGTTATGCCCTCAAAGTATGTGTATTGAATTTTTTATATGAAATTTAATAAGGATTACTTTTTTCTTATAATTGTTCTTTTAAATCATTGTTGAATAATTTATACAAATATTTAAAAATTTCATATTCATTAATATGACTATGATCTTGTATTAGTACGAGATGATTAAGATCATAGATAATAAACAAAATTGTCAGCAACATGTTAAAGTATGAAATCTTTAATGAATGGTTGCTAGTATAGTTCACTAAGCATTATGAATGCATGTGATCTAGATCCGGATCATTGATGTGGATAAATATCTTAGTGAAGCTAATTTATATAATAAGATTATATATGACTGTACCAATGTGAATTAGTGTTTTTACCAACATGTCATTTATCATAAGATTTAATACACATAAATTCGATGATCATATACAGATCAGTCTGAATCTTGAGTAGACATGAATGCATATGCATGTCTACTGGATCTTTTGATTCACTCGTTAAGGTTTGTTTGAAAAACAAGCTAGTAACTTTTGTTTTGAAGATTCAGTGATATGAATGTCTGAGAACATGATCTTACAAGATTTGGAATCCAAACTTTCCTAATAAATTGTATATTGGTTCTCTTATGTATTAATTCTAGAACTGATGGTTATTGAGCTCATATTGATAATTAGATTATAAATTTGTCATTCACTAGTGAATTAATAGTACTTAAGGATCAAGAGAAAATTAGAAGGGTAAAATGATAATTTTAACCAGTTCTAATTTACGAACCAATAATTTAATAACAGAACTACGTGAAATGATTATATCAGTGGACTATATGAGAATACTCTGTAAATATAATCTATAATCTCTAATAGTGCAATTCCATATTTATAGTGTAGTAATAATGGAATTAATAAATGAGATTATTAATTGAATAATTTAATTAATAATCTAGTTTATAAGAGCTTAGGATTATATGTACATGTTAGCTAAGTCACCTCTATATTACGCAATCTAGGGTATGAATATGTTTGGACATGAGAAAAAGACTTGCAAATGAATTTTTCTTCTGAGGCATATACATAATTATGAAATAATTATGTGTGATTAATTAAAAAATAATTAGTTGAATTATTTATATATTATAATTATTGGAATGAATATATATATATATATATGTATGTATGTATGTATATATGTATGTATATATGTATGTATGTATGTATGTATAAATAATTATCGATAATTTTCGATAAGTGAAATAAAATATCTAATTACTTTATATATATATATTATTATAATTATTGGAATGAATATGTGTGTGTGTGTGTGTGTGTGTGTGTGTGTGTGTGTGTGTGTGTGTGTGTGTGTGTGTGTGTGTGTGTGTGTGTGTGTGTGTGTGTGTGTGTGTGTGTGTGTGTGTGTGTGTGTGTGTGTGTGTGTGTGTGTGTGTGTGTGTGTGTGTGTGTGTGTGTGTGTGTGTGTGTGTGTGTGTGTGTGTGTGTGTGTGTGTGTGTGTGTGTGTGTGTGTGTGTGTGTGTGTGTGTGTGTGTGTGTGTGTGTGTGTGTGTGTGTGTGTGTGTGTGTGAATAATTATCGATTTTTTTAATTATCAATAAGTGAAACAAAATATCTAATTTATGAAATTAGATAATTAAATTATGATTAGATAATAATTTGGATCAATTCATCTGTTATTTATGAAATAGTAGATAATTTAGTTGATATGAATAATCTGATATGTTAATTTTGTGTTAACTAATATGTAGATATTTAATTTGATTAAAATAAATATTTAATACTTAATAATGGTCACATATCAATCATTGATTGGGTATCAAAGATTGACATGGACTATTGTAGTGCCACATGGCACTACAGTAGTGGTTGTGCAATACTGGACAACCAAATTATTAAATATTATTGACAATTTTATAATAGTGGAGTGACATGTGGCGCTGTAGTTGTGCAGAATAATAGTGGGTCCCACTACTATTGACAATTTTATAATTATATATTATTTCAGTTATATGAAAATATCTGATACACCATTATAAAAAAAACATATACAAATATTATTCTGATGACTTACTATAATGAATAAGTTCAATCACTTGAATAAGTTCAATTAGTTGAATCACTCAGTTGAATCACTTCATCAATTAAGAGTTGAGAGAAAAATATATTTCTCGAAAAAGTATTTTTTCTATGATTACGAGTTAATAAATTTCTCCAAAAAGAATCATCATCATATTCTTTTAAAGAATCGTCTCACAAAAGTCATTCTCTGTAAAATTTTTAGATCTCATGTGTTGAGCACCTCTAAAGACAAAAAAGTGTCTTCATGATATTCTACGTGCCCACACGCATCCTAGTGCATTGAGGATTTTCTTGAAAGATCTTAGTGTGAATTTCATAGTCTGCTGATCGTTGGAACGATTTCATGAGAACAGAAAATCAATTAGTTTTGCGAGGACGCTTGATTTAAACTACAAGAGGTATATGATTCCTAATCTTGTATGTTGTAGATTCAATATATAAATATATAATAGATCCTGACTGATTGAGAATGAGTTTTCAATAAAAAGTATTTTTTGGTTATCGTAGCATTGCGTGATTTTATTTTATTAAAAGTTTTGATTTTATTAAAAATTTAATTTTTAAAATGGTCACGCGTCACACTCTTCCGTCGCAACGACCAACAAGTGGTATCGGAACGATCTTTATATATTTATGTATTAAATATTGTGTGAGTTTTTTTGCATTATCCATATAATATAGGATATGTATGAATGAATGGATGATTATGTTTTTTGAATGTATAAAAAATAATGGATCGTTAATTGTATAGTGATTATTGGGTCAGGTTTTGATCTTTTAATTTTTCCTTAGATCTTGTATAAGCCGTTTTGGGACGTAGGAATTTTGGTAATTTTACTTTAAATATTTATTGTAATTATTTCGAACGCGAGAAGATGAAGAACACAAGAAACGAACGGAAGAATGTACTGTTCACGGCGAATTTACTGTTCACAAAATTATTTTTCATACAGAAATTCACTATATCCATATTATTTTATTTAATTGTTGAATAATAGATATAATTGTATGTTTGATAACATGTCCATGCATTAGTCGATTCCTATACATGAAAATCCCACACAATTTTATTTGATCATGTATCTCATATGTAGAAACATAATTTATTAGGATTGTCCTAATATGTTTATATATATATATATTAGTTTATGAAATCAATTGCATGAAAACTACTAGGATTTAATTAGTTAAAACTTGATAATCACACCACACTAAGGATTATAGTAATATTTAAGATAACCAACTTTAGCAAAAGAATTTTATTAAAGCTCGATGAATATAATTAATTAGTTAATCTAAGTTCACCTAATTATAAACTTAGGAGCTTTAGAATGTTACATGAACCTAGACGAATGAGATTGACATAAATGATTATTAAATATTCATAGGGCTATTATTTTAATTAGTAATTAAGTTAAAATTAATTAATTAGTTAAAATGGAAACACATAATCCTAAAATAATGAGTGTGAGAAGGTTGACATGTCAATGTAACATACGGTCTCCATTATTAGTACAACACTATGAGGTACAGTGAGGGACTCGAGATGGCTTTATTTTCATCCCCCTAAGGAAGGTTTCGAGCTGTACCAATACCAACATTAGACTTCTTAAGAAGATATGAGGAAGTGATGTAGTTTAGTTTTGACCGACCCTAAGATGACATATTCTAAATGAAGTCATAGAATCTGAAATGATGGGTTACACTCACCAAGTCACAGTTAAGCTTTCATGTGAATAGTTATGATTTGACCGAACAAGTGATACCTTATTGTTAAAAGAGAAAATATGAGATATTTTAAGCTTTAATTAATAATGATGAAAATGTCTTATAGACAGTCTGAGGTTAATCTGACTGACCCTAAGACAACACATTAATCGTTGGATTGTTTTATCATGATTAGTAATGTTAAATTTTATGTGTTTATTATGTTGTATTTATGTATCACGTTTGTTTTTTGAATTCTAGATATTTATCAATTTTATTGAATCTTGTATATTTTAAATTTCAGTTATCATTTTTATGTCTACCATGGGCAATCATGTTACTGCTTTACTCGCTCTTGAGAAATCGAATGGTGATAATTTCGTACGTTAGAAATCAAATATGAACTTAATGCTAATTTGTGAGAACCATTAGTTCATTTTACTGAGTAATGTCCTGAGAATCCCCATGCTAATGCCCCTAATAATTTTAGGGACAAATATGATGCTTGGACCATATCAAACAACAAGGCATAGTGCTACAAGCTTGTGAGCATGAATGATGTTCTAAGCACCAAGCATGAAATCATTGTGACTGCCTATGAGATTATGAAATCTCTACAGGCGATATTTAGGTAGCAGTCTGATCAAAGTCGTCATGAGGCCTCTAGGAGCTATATGATGACTAAGATGAGAAAGGGTACTTCTGTGCGAGAACATGTTTTAAACATGATCAACATAATGCACGACGCAGAAGTGCGTGGGGTGACCATTGATGAACGAACTCAAGTTAGCATTATACTTGAGCTGCTCACACAAGTTTTTATTTTTTACGTACACGACCAACTATGTTATGAATAAGTTACAATTCAACATGATCCAATTGTTAAATGAACTGTAGATTTTTGAGTCACTCAACCTGAGAATGACCCAAGAGGGTGAGGAAAATATTGTCGATCAAAAGTCTTCTTCCACTGTTAAAATTAATAAGAGGAAGAAGATAAATGGAAAGGGCAAAAGTAAGAAGAAGAAAGGGAAGAAAGCCAAGACATCACCAAAAGCCAAGAAGAACAAGAAAGACAGCAAGCCTAAAGGAAAAAATTTCCACTGTGGGGTTGAAGGTCATTGGAAGAGAAATTGTAACAAATATCTCTCCGAGTTGAAAAAGAAAGGTAAATATGATTTACTTATTTTTTAAGCTTGTTTAGTGAAATATGATTTGACATCCTTGATACTTGATTCAGGAGCCACTAATCATATATGTTCTTTTTTGCAGATTCTTGATTCATCAAGGAAGTTGACTGATGGTGAGATCTTTTTAAGAGTTGGCAGTGGTGCGCTCGTGTCAGCCAAAGCATTTGGGACAATCTGTTTACTTTTTAGATATAATTATTTAGTTTGGATTGATGTTTATTATATTCCTAGATTTTTGAAAATTTTGATTTCTCATTCATTCTTACAAGAACAATTATTCAAAATTTCTTTTATTAATAAATAATTTACTATTTCTAAAAATGGATTCGATATTTATCATGTAAAAGTTATAAACGGACTGTATATGCTTAAACCAACTGAACGCGCGTGAAATAATTCTGAATTATTTAAAGTAACAAAACCTAAAAGTAACAAACTACAAAGAGTTTCTCATGATGATGATAACACATATATTTGACATCTTAGGTTGGGACATATTAATCTAGATAGGCTAAACAGGTTAAAAAGCATGGTGTTTTGAGAGGACTAAATGTTGAAACTCTTCATGTTTATGAATCATGTCTAAAGGGTAAAATGACCAAGAGACCTTTCACAGGAAATGGCCAAAGAGCAAAGGAACCACCTGAGCTAGTACATAGTGATTTCTGTGGACCGATCAATGTACAAGCTAGAGGTGGGTATAAGTATTTTGTCACTTTTGTTGACGATTACTCAAGATATGGGTATACTTATTTAATGCAAAGAAAGTATGAAACTTTCACAAAGTTTCAAAACTTCAAAGGTGAAGCTGAAAAGAAATTAGGGAAATCATTGAAAACCCTTTGATCCGATCGATGCGGTGAATACTTGGATTTAGAATTCAAGGATTATTTTGTGGAGTATGGAATCCTATCCTAACTCACAACACCTGGAACACAACAGCAAAATGGTGTTATATAAAGAAGAAACCGAACTTTATTGGATATGGTTAGATCGATGTTAAGCTACTCATCACTATAACTTACATTTGGAGATATGCACTACGCACGGCAACTTACATTTTGAATGTAGTGCACTCTAAGTCTGGTAGTAAGATGCCTTAAGAGTTATAGAATGGTTTCAAACCTAGTTTGCACCATTTATGTAGTTGGGGTGTCCAACTCACTTTTTTAGACCCAAGATCAGAAAGTTAAACTCAAGGTATGAAGTATGCATAGTCATATGCTATAGTCCAGAGACTAGAGGTGGTTACTTTTATAGTCACAAGGTGTTTGTGTCGACAAATGCAACTTTCCTTGAACACGACTATATGGAAAACAACAAACCTTGTAGCAAAGTAGTTCTCGAGGAATTTGTAGCTGATGAGATCAAACCACCATCAATTTCTACCTATAAACGATAAACCAGAGAAATGACAGTTCCTGCAAAGAAAACCCTAGTGCAACGTCGTAGTGGGAGGGTTGTGAGACAACCAGTTCGCTACGAACTAGAAGCATATGTCCTAGTGTCAGAAACTGATAATCACAATCCATTATCTTATGAAGAAGAAATTGACGTTCCTGAAAAGGAGAAATGGAAAGAAGTCATGAAATATGAAATGAAATTTATGTATTCCAATTCCGTCTTGGAACATGTAGATCCATCCCCATTGGATGTAAATGAATAATCAAGAAGAAAAGAGGTGCAGATGGGAAAGTAGAGATTTGCAAGGCACGGTTAGTAGCCAAGGGCTATACATAAATGGAGGGAGTTGATTATAAAGAGACATCTCCCCTATGGCCATGTTGAAAGCCATACACATCCTTTTGTCCATTGCTGCTAGTTTTGACTATGAGATATGGAAAATGGACGTTAAGACAATTTTTCTGGATGACTCTCTTGAAGAAAGCATCTAATGTGCATCCAGAAAGGTTCACACTGAATGGGCAAGATTAGAAAGTATGTAAGTTGCTTAAATTCATTTATGGATTAAAGTGAGTATCTAGATCCTAGTAACTTCCCTTTGATGAGATTATAAAGTCTTATGGCATTGAGAAAAATGTTGACGAAACTTGTGTTTTTCATACATCAAAGATAAGATATTGATTTTTTTAGTTTTTTATGTTGATGATATTCTACTCATTGGGAATGATGTAGAAACTCTATCAAAAGTAAAGAAGTGATTAGCTGAGAAATTTCAAATGAAAGAATTGAGAGAAGCGAGATATGTTCTAGGCATTCAAATCTTAAGGGATAGAAAGAACAAGCACTTAGCACTTTCTCAGACATCTTATATTGATAAGTTGCTGGAGAGATTCTCTATGGAGAATTCCAAGAAAGGTAAACTATCGACCAGACATGGAATTGTCATCTCAAAGCAACAATGAACCAAGACACCTCAAGAGGCAGAGGATATGAGAAATAATCCTTATGCTTCAGTAGTTGGAAGTCTCATGTATGTTGTGTACGAGACCGGATATCTATTATGGACTGGGAATTGTCAGAGGTTATCAATCGAATTCAGGTTTGGAACACTAGATTGCAGTAACCACATTCTCAAGTATCTTAGGAGAACGAGAAACTATATGCTTGTTTCTTCAGTTGGTGACCTGAATCGCACTGGATATACTGATTATGAATCAGATAAGGATAGTTGAAAGTCGAAATCTGGGTCATACACCAAGGTGATATAATTGTTATGAAGATAACGTTGGATTAGAACCTAGCATACCGATTTATTGAGACACTTCCTGCGAAAATGTTTGAGGGTCATGTGCGAAACATGAGATTGAGAGAAATGCTACATTTGTGTTAGGACAAGTGGGAGATTGTTAGGGGTAAAACTCTCAAAAGACGTGTATTGACATTTTGATATGAAATTTAACAAGGATTACATTTTTCTTATAGTTATTTTTTTAAATTATGGTTGAATAATTTATATAAATATATGAAAATTTCATATTCATTAACAAGACTATGATCTTGTATTAGTATGAGAGGATTAAAATTATAGATAATGAATAAAATTGTCAATAACATATTAAAGTATGTAATATTTAATGAATGGTTGCTAGTACGGTTCATTAAGCATTATGAATGCATGTGATCTAGATCCAGATCATTGATGTGAATAGACATCTTAGTGAATAAACTTTATATAATGAGATTATATATGACTGGATAGATGTGAATTGATATCTTAATCAACGTGTCGTTTACAATAAAGATTTAATACACATCAATTCGATCATCATAAGTTGATCAGTCTGAATCATGAGTAATCATGAACTCCTATGCATGTCTACTGGATCTTTTCATTCACTCGTTAAGCTTTTTTTTTGAAAAAAAGGCTATTGACTTTTGTTTTGGAGATTCAATGATATGGATAGCTGAGAACATGATCTTACAAGATTTGGAATCCAAGCTTTCCTAGCAAATCGTATATTGGTTCACTTATGTATTAATTTTGAAACTCAATGGTAATTGAGTTCAAATTTATAATAAGATTATAAATTATTCATTCACTAGTGCATTAATGATACTTAAGTATCAAGAGGTAGTTAGAAGGGTAAAACGATAATTTTGATCAGTTCTAATTTACGAACCAAGAATTGGAGGACATAACTATATGAAATGATTATATCATTGGACTACATGAGAATAATTTATATATACAATATGTAATCTGTAAGAGTGCAATTCCATATTTATAGTGGAGTAATAATGGAAATAATAAACAAGATTATTTAATTAAAGAGTTTAATCAATAATTTGGTTTATTGGAGCTTAAATTATAGGTCCATGGTCTCCAAGTCACCTCTATACTACACAGTCTAGGGTGTGATTATTTTAGGACATAAGAAAATGGCTTACTTGCAAATAAATTTTTATTCTCAGGTAAGTACATAATTATGAGATAATTATAAGTGATTTATTAATTAAAAATTATTTCATTGAATTGTTTATATATATTTATATAATTTTCAGAATTAATATTATATATATATATANTATTTAATTTATGAAATTAAATAATTCAATTATTATTAGATAATAATTTGGATCAACTAAATTTTTTATTTATGAAATAACAGATAATTTAGTTAATATTGATAATCAGATATATTAATTTAAATTAACTAATATCTAGATATTTAATTTGATTAAAATAAATATTTAATACGCATTAATTACCATATGTCAATTACTGATTGGGTTTAGAGATTGACACGGACTGTTGTACTGCCACGTGGTAAGAGTGAACACGGTTCATTTTGGTTCGATTAGTGTGCCAAAATCCAACCGAACTGTGAAGGCCAAAAGAACAGAACTGAATTGGACCGTGAGGCTTGATTTGGTTCGATTCAATTCTTCGATTCGATATTACTAATCAAAAATAATTTTCAAAAGATATCATTGAAAAAATAATAAAAAATTAAAATTTTGTATCGATTCAGTGCGGTTTGATATGAAATTATATATAAAAAATAAAAAAATAATATGACTTTAAGGTTTCGGTTCGGTTCGGTTAAAAATTTTCTTAACCGAACCGCATGGGCCTAAACAACCGACCAAGTCGACCATTTTTGGTTCGGTTCGATTGGTTTGGTTTGATTTTGAAAACCACTACCAAGTGGCACTGTAGTGGTGCCGTAAGGCACTGTGATGCCTCACGACACACTACAGTGCCATGTGACACTGCAGTTGTGCAAAATAGCAGTTCAACTGCTATCAGTAATTTTATAATTAAATATTATTTCAATTATCTTAAAATATCCGATACGTCATTATCAAGAAAAATATACATATATTATTCTGATGGCATACTAATGAATCAGTTCAATCAGTTGAATAAGTTTAATCAGTTGAATCAATCACTTGAATGAGTTGAATCAGTTCTTTAATCAAGACTTGAGAGAAGAACACAATTCTCAAAAAAATGTTTTTTCTACGATTAAGAGTTAATCAAATTCTCCAAAAAGAATCATCATCATATTCTTTTAAAGAATCGTCTCACAAAAGTATTTCTCAGTAAAATCTCTAGATCTCATGTGTTAAGTACATCTAGAGACAAAAAAGTGTTTTCGTGATATTCTACGTACACACACACGTTCTAGTGCGTTGGGAATTGATTTGGAAGATCTCGGTGTGCATCTCGGAGTCTGCTGATCGTTGGAACGATTTCGTGCGAACAAAGAATCGATTAGTTTCACGAGGACGCTTGATTTAGACAATAAGAGGTATATAATTCCTAACCTTGTATGTTATAGATTTAATATATAAATATATAATGTATTCTGACTGATTGAAAATCAATTTTCAATAAAAATTATTTTTTCGTTATCGTAGCATTGCGCGGTATTATTTTATTAAAAGTTTTGATTTTATTAAAAATTTAATTTTTTAAAATAACCACGTGTCACACGCTTCTGCCGTGTGTACGACCAACATATGGGTCATTAATCATTAGTTTTGATTTTTAAATGGTGATGAATTATATGAAAGGACAATGTATATATAAAAAGAACTTATGGCACTTTCATCTAAAACTTTCTCCACATTCATAAAAAATAATATTTTAACAAATGATGAAAGTTAGATACGGACTCTTGACACAATTTGAAGCTTCTATAATGAAAATGATAAATTTTTTTTGATGAATTAAAAAGTAAAATAATATTGCTCATTAATTATTAAGTAATTAATACTATTACTCAAAATACTAAATGTTTATCGAGTAAGTTAATCAACATTAAATCAATTCACACAATTGTTAGTATTCTTTGAATAATTATATGATACATGGAAGACCAAAGAATTTACATGAACTCTCATTTGACTTGAAATTGATACCTACGTATTTATGTGAACCGTTAAAACGAATAGGAAAAAGTTGCACAATGAGTCTAGAAATGATCCGAAGGATTTGGGAAAATCGGGAAAAAATCATTTATGCTAATTGTGAAATAATGAAAATGAATATATTATTACATAAACATTGTGTTTTAATTTAAGTGCATGTAAAATTATTTTTTCTGAAGCTTGTTACGTGCTAAATCAATTGAAATAAAGAAAAGAAATGAAACGTCCTTCCCATTTTTTATCTATACGAAAGAATAATTGGGAAGTAAGCAAATTACAGATTTTTTCTTATCATCAACGCTCTCTTCTTCAGTTTTTTTTTATTATATAAATTGACCTATTCGTTTACCTAATTTTTCAATGACGCAATACAAAGGGTCGGCAAAGACATCATCTATGAAGTATTATTAACTACTATATTGATTGTTATGTATTCATTGTGATTAATATATCAATTTGCTTCTTTGTAATTAATAAAATAAATTTTGTAATTATAATTTGTAATATTTAGTACTATAATTATTAATTAATTAATATATCAAATTTAGACATTTGGCAAAATTCGAGTGTAGACACTTAGCCAATTTTGAGATGTTCATCCATATTTTTATATATGATGGTATAAGTTATAAGATTGTATGTTTGCAAATTATGATTTTGTGAAAAATATTCATTTTCTTATTGTCAAATTATTTTATATTTTGTGCAGGTAAATAGATATAATTAATGGAAAACTGTGAAAATGACCCTTTCCTAGCTCAAATTACAAAAATGTCCATAATTTTTTTTCTCAAGGCCAAAATATGGTAAAACTTTATTTACCATTGTGTAAATTTGGTAGATATATTATTTACTACAGTTATATTTCGGCCATTTTTACATATTAAAGAATTTTTGGCCATTTTGCAACTCTACTTCCCAAACCTGTCTTTTCCTTCTATTTTTCTTATAATTAACTCACCACACCTAAAATTATCGATCAAATATTAAGCTTATAAATAGACGACAAACTCTTTTAATAAAAAAATCATTTTTATTATATTTAATTATCTATTATGTACATTCATTTTTATTTTTTTTGATTAATTGACATTAATTACTCAATCTCATGTGGTATAATGGAACTAGAAATTAGGGCCACTTGACGTCATAAAAATTAGAGAGTAATGACAAATAACATCATAACAGACTTACATACCCAAATTTATATATATATATATGTAAGATTTTATAAAAATTAAAGAAAAGAGTCAAGCTTATCAACGAATTAAATGGTTGCACAAAGTGGGCGTTTTACATGTATACCCAAGTTCTTATGTACAAGAAACACTTAGACAAATAACAAAAAAATAAATTTATCCAATATAATAAAGATAATAATATTTTAATAAATTGATAAGAATTATTAACAAACTAAATAATATAAAATACAAATTATGTGAACAACTCTAAAACAAATTAAGAACATGAGATACAATTTTTGTCTTGGTCGTGCAAGAGTTTTTTCATACAGGTCAGGCTTTATCAGCCTTAGACCCAAATTTTATGGTACTTATTTCAAAGATTCCTAATGCTATAGTGATTGACCAGTTTTGCTCCATTGCTTTAGGGGCATCTCAGGGACACCTATTACTGATATTTTATCAAAGTGTAAAATGCGTAAGAGAGCAGATTTTATGACCTATTTAGGGGTTTCCCTCTTTGTTGGTGCACCTGAACGTCAGTGGTTGATCAATTAGGTTGAGAAAATTAAAAGTAAATTAGAATCTTAGAAGGGTTTAACTTTATCTATGACAGGCAAATTATGTTTTATTAATTTGATGATCCAAAAGTACAATTGATCCTCGTAAGTCTGTTCTAATGTCTTGGAAGATTTGCTACAAACCTAAAGAGGAAGGTGGTTTTAGTATAAAAGATTTTTTCATTCTAAATAAGGCAATGTTGAAAAAACTCACATGGAGGTTGTTAAATGAAGGCTCCATGGTTTTCATACATCTTCATGGCCATTACTCCACACATGATCACCGACCGAGGTCATGATATATTTCTTCTTTTGTCTGGCCCCTAGTTAGTTTATACGCATATAAAACGTGTATTTTTAAGTTTTGTATTTTTTTCCTGTCCGTATTTGACATAAAAATAGGGAAAATTGCAATTTTTTTGGAAAAGTTTTAAACGCGTATAATACGCCTTCCATATTAAACTTCATGAATGGTACGACAATCCCCCTTTCTTCGTGATTCTGGATTTCCGGGTGCTCTGCCTCTCTCGATCTCTTCTTTTCTTCGCAGAAGTTCTGATTCTTTGCAATTCTGGTAGAACGAAGCAGCTAGCAAAATATGGAAAGGTTACTGAATTCATCCCGGGTCCTCTTCGCGATTATGGTGCATGTCTGATTCTTCACGATTCTGGTGAATCTAGTCCTCTCGAGTGTCTTCAGAAAATTACAGAATTCATCATCATCTTTTCTTCTAATCTTCTTCAAAACTTTTCTTCTAATCTTCTTCAAAATACCCTAACCCCCTAATTCCCAAATTGCCGGATCCATCTTCTTCTTCTTCTTTTAATCTGCTTCAAAATACTTTAACCCCCCAATTCCCAAGTTCCTCTTCGTTAGGTCCTCTTAATTAGATCTTCTCCATAAAGTACATGCCATTGCTTCACTTCTTAATCTAGTTTATATGGTTAGTGAGAAATACAAAGAAGACAACGTCGATATTAGAGAAGTGGTTGAATATCTTGTTCAACAGTTGGATTCTTTAGATGAAAGAGATCAACTGATAACTGAACTGGTTAAATATCATTTAAAGCTTCCGCCATTGTTCAATTGTACAACCACTATTATGATAAATATCAGCTATCCTCATAAATATTTCTTCATTTTAAATTAGATTTTCATATATTTTATGTTGATTTCATTCCTAATAGATATATTTTTATTTATAGGTGTTTGGTGACAGCTTAATGGTTCAATATTTCCTGTATTGTAAAAAATTACAATTAGAATTTTGAGTCAATCGTGTAGCTCGTCAGCTTGTGAAAGAAATTGGAGTCCATGGGAAGTAGCTCAAACGAGAAAGAGAAATTGATTGGCACTGGCAATGTTGGACGATTTAGTGTACGTGAGAATGAACTATTTGATGATGACAATGTACAAGGATCGTGAAGTAAGTGATATGTTACCTATTAATCTTTCCAATATCGATCCACTTGTTGAAGAAGAATTTAAAGAAGAACCAGAATTTTTCGATTACATGAGTTTGTCTAACTGGTCTGAGCTTCTTCGAACCCCATATGAATCTTATTTTCGTTTTGATGATACTTTACCACTAGACAATCCAATTATTTGATGGTTTTTATTAATTCAAGTTTTTATGGATTAGTATATTATGGATTGGTAAATGTATTTTGGATAAAAATAATAATTTGGATTAATGACTATATTTTGGATGAATATAATACTATTAATTGATCAATATATTTTGTTTTAGGAGTATGTGTGATAATTTTATAAATGAATTATGAACTGAATGTTAATTATGCATATGTTTGAGGAACTTTTAGAATGATTTTTTATTGTCATATTCATGATATATTGTTATATTAATATTTATTTGTAAATTTCACAACCGTATTTTTAGTGTCAAATTTTTAAAACCAAAATGTATAGTACTCGTTTAAAACCCGTATTTGAATTTTTATGTATCGCGTATTATTGATCGAATTTTAACCGAATGTTTGACCGTTAAATTCTCGAATTATACATGCCGAATAACACTCCATATTTTTGTCATCCCTAAATTAACTAACTATGGTCTGGTCTGACCTGAAATATCATTATACTCCTTTGGTGTTTAAGTCTAGATGGTTGATTGATCATCATTCAAAAGTTCATTTTCAGATAGACAACCCATTTGGGAACTCCATTGATTGATTTGGTTGATGATTTTCATTTGTTACATCCTCCTTTGAAGTCCCTTGTGTAAGATATATACATTGATCCAGGTGGTGGGCATCTCCCCGTGTTTTTCTGTTCTTCTCATCTGACACTTATTTTTTAGATTGAAGGAATGGTAGTGAGCTCTGACAAAAAATCATTAGTTTGGACACATTCTTTGGATGATGTTGTTTCTTGTAAATCTATATAGGCCTCTATTATTGAAGTTGGGAATTATATTAGTTGGGGTAAGCATATTTAGAATAATTTATTCCGCTCTCTCGGTCTATCCTTACTTGGCATTTTTTCCATGGAAGGATGCCTACTGATGCGTTGCGTGCTCGTGGTTATATTTTTTCCTTGATGACATCTTTGTTGTGCTGCGGAGGAGGACATATGTCATCTATTTATAGAACACCCTTTTTCTCGTGGAGTGTGAGATGTTGTACCTTGTGTATTTAGGAAGGATATCAATCTTGATGGTACTTTATTATATCTTTGGTAGACGACGATGAAGATATATTTTAGCACGCAATTGAAAGTCTTATGGAAGACTTCCATAATTATCGTATTTTGGGTGCTGTGTTTCCTTCGTAATCAAACCGCATTTAAGAGTAGAAAACTTATCTTTGTTGAAGCACTTGCCTTGCTTTGGTGTTCAGTTCGTGAAACGAACTCCTTTAAGATTGGCACAATGAAAAGTTCAATTGAGGAGCTTTTGACACTTCAACAGTTTTATGTTTTGGGTCATCCTTTTAGAGCCCTGTGTATCTTGTAAGTTTTGGCGTCCTCCTCCATCAGGTTGGACTAAGGTGAATATAGATGGAGAGGCTTTCGGTAGTCTTGGCCTTGCAGATTCTGGAGGCATTTTCCGATCGTCTAGAGGGTTTGTTGAGGGTTGTTATGCTATTCGCCTTGGCGTATATTTTTCTTTCGAGGTTGAGTTTGTTGGTGCTTTGACCTTTGGATAAAGACAATAATGGTTGAAAAGTGATTTATGTTTATGTGGTGTCCATTCTTCAGGCTCAGGCGTATTGCTTGGTAATTAAGTTTAAATTTAATCGATTAGATGGACCTTGTTGTCACTCATATTTATCAGAATGGTAATTGAGTTACATATAGTTTTACATCCAGGACCTCCGGTATAGTTACTCCAACTTGATGGTGGAATGCTCCTAATTTTTATTCTTCGTTTATTTTCGATGATATTTGAACAAATATTCTTTTAGGGTCTACTGATTTTGTTTTTTATGTTTTCTTTTGTTAACTCTTTTATTTAATTTTATTATTATGTTTGATTGAGATAAATGACGAGAGTGCAACGGAAGTGCCATCATAGTTTATATGTCCTGGTGCACCTACTAATTTCAATTACCAACAATCTTATATGAAAAACATGAGATGCAATATGGGTAAAGAAAAAAAAGGAAAAAAATATAAAATATTACATAAACTATAAATTAGAAGTATGAACAATGGTTGAAACATATATTTTAAATTTTCATATGTTGTCTAGATGTGAGGACACAAAGTGAAACAAACAATTTTTTCTTATTCGTTCATCACGTAAGATTAACTTATTTTATCTTCACCAATTATAGGTTACAAATATATTTGATCTAGCAATTAACTCTACCGGTATATGTTATATTAACCATCATTTAAACAACATTAGTTACAAAACTTAAGATTTTAAATTGTAGAAATAAAATTGATGTTTTGACAATTAGATAATAATGAAATATATATATTTTTGGAGGGCCAATTGAGTTGAAATCAGTATCGACATATTTTTTAACCCTCCAATTGTTATTAATCATATAAATCGTAACATTCATATTTATAATTAATACTCAAAATCATTAATCTTAAAAGAATCATTAAAAAACTAGGTATAAATCAATAGCATTATTGTTCCAAGACTTTTGTATCTATTACTATTCATGTAATTTAAATGTAACAGCTTCGTATGAATAATTAGGATAATAAATATAAAAGAGTTAAAAAAAATTTCAAATGAATAATTGAGATAATAAATACATTTAATAGATAACCTAGGAAATTTTAAAAATAATTAAAGGTAGGATTGGTAAAAAAAATATTTCTCAAACTCCTTCACTTTTATATATAGTATAGATATCTAAGATAAACAACAAACAAAACCCCAAATATAGAAAAAAAAATTAAGAAAAATGTATAGTGTGTACACATGTTTTCGATAAATTGTGAAAGAGACGATGTGTCCAAAAAAACGAATATTACTGTAATACTTAAAAAACTGGTCTTTATTAATTTAACTTTTAACATTTATCTATTAGATGTGATTGAGTAAGAATAACTCCAATATAAAAATAAATTACACTAAATAGTGAAATTTTAAAACGAAATTTAAGATATAATAATTTTTTTACATTACAATAATATGCAATTTTTAATGTTACCTGGTCAGTCAATTAATACTAAATAATAGAATGGGCAATAATACTTTTTTTAGAGACATGATAGCCGTTGAGAGTTTTTTAAGATTGATCTTGTTCAATTGCTTTCTCCTTTATTTTAGGGCTTTGATTAACTCAGAAAAAGAACAATAAAAGTTTATCAATCACCACCCAAAAATTCAATAATTTCTGACGGTTTTGATAAGTTAATACCAACTAACAATAGCTTAACTTAAGCGTAAGTTAATACCAAAGAACAATAAAAAAAATTTATGCTGTAAATCTTTATTTTAGGACTTCATCAATTAGTCAACTACACAAAATAAAATTAAATATTTTATGGGAAAAAAATAAACCAAATTAAGCATTTTTAAATGGTTGAAATCCAATAAATATTCAAATTTAAAAAACATATGTAAAAAACATAAATTTAGTCTATCAAAATCTCTAAATTTGTGGGAAACAAATAATTAGAAGCACCAAACTTAATCCAGCTAGGTCAACGCACCAGAGAAGCCCCGATGATCCACACATTTACAAATTCTGAATATATCATTGATATACTTTGAGTAGATTACTAAAATACTATGATTGAAATACTCTTATCGTAATTGAACTATCACATAAACTAATCGTAAATCATAAAAACACATTTTTATTTAAGTCATTTTCTACGCATTTAGATGTATGATTGTATTTTGAAAATTGTTTCATTGTTATACTACTAGAAACTCATTAAGATATGTAGAAAAACTCTCAATAATACTTCATTGGGATCCATATCATCTGTTCCAAAAAGCCTATCTCATCATCTGTCCCACCAATAAAAAATCATCACATCGTTTGCGCTTCATTTTTCATAACGAAGTAATCACTACATAAAAGGAGGTTAAATGACGATAAAAACCCATCATTATAGGATTATAATGATGGTTAGTCGACTGTCATTTATCAGGTTGTAATCTTTACTCTTTTTAAACAAAAATCTTCATAATAGGGTGCCGCAAATAGCATTAAGATGACAAGTTTCCCGTCATCATATGGTACCACAAAAATCCTTTAGATGATGGGGGTTCTCGAAAAGTCTTTAGATGATGTGGAATCCCTGTCATTATAAGTCTAGTTTCTTTATAAAAAACCTGTCAAACACTAATATCTCAAATTTTATAATGTAAACATAGAAGGTAATCCATGCTAATTACTACTTGGAGGACTTAAAAACTTTGAAAAGATTGAAACTAATAAGAGCTTCTATCAAGAAGAGCTCTAGTTTTATTATGTTTTTTATGATACAATGTCTAGCTAGGATATTTAGACAATAATTGCATAACAGATTCTAAGTGGTGAAAGATGACAAACTAGTATATAACATTCTATCAAGGGGCAAAAGATTATGAGATGTGCCTCTAGTGAAAATACCCAATAACCTGACCACCCACATTCCTTTTGATAGCTTGTTCATGATCCAAAATACCTTCTGGTGTAGTAATCAGAACATAATCTCACCAAGAAAATAGAATACATGTAAATATTAGAATCCATACATGATGTTGATATTTGCTTCAAGAAGGGAGAAAAAATGATGAGTTCACGATGTGAAGGGAAAACACAGAGATGCTATCATGATGGAAATAAGGGTAGTGAGGGCTTCATAAAGTGACACTACTAAGGTAGTGATGTTGGCATGTCAGGCCAAGTTTTTTCAAAATGGTAGCACAAAGCTTGCGAAATATCGGCAATGAGGCAGTGGCTATCTACCGTTAGTAGGTGAAGGACTCCCATTTGAGGTGTCACTATCATAAGTGGCAAGTAAAACATTCAAGAGAACACATAGAAGCATATACTTGTATCTGACCTGTGAATATAATCAAATCTTCTTGCTCTTTCTCCATATGCTTACGGGCATCACTATATGTCATTGATATTCTCAGCCCCATAGTTGTAACACTCTACCGACAGCTTGGTGCCTGCTTACCACAAAAGCTTTACTTCATGAACATACATCCATGATTAAAAAGTAGAATGATTAGTATTTGTATTGAAATTTATTGTTAACAATGCCAACAAAATATTTCTTGACCAAAAAGTCTTTGTGCAATAACAAACAAATTCATGGCTGATCATGATAATAGAATACCCACCTGCCTTAATATGTTTGTAGATAATGGCTATAAATGTTTCTCCTGCTTTAACAAAATCTTTTTGGAAATCCTAAATACAGAGAGGAGAATATAATGCATTTGCAAGACCAGATGAATGATCAATAAATATCAAGAAATCAAAAAAAAATATTTAGTGGTATACTACACAAGCTCATTGAGCTTCTTCCATAAAAAGAGATTTAAATCATTTATACACAGAAATAAACAGAAGGGAAAAATTATTTACCCTTCCAACAGTGTGGATCTATAAATTTTTTTTAGTTGTTAATGTCTTTGCAGCTCAGCTTCATCAATTACCATCGCACATGAACTTTCATAACCACTCCCACCCAACTGCTTTATTACAACCTGAAATCCAAGAAAAATAAAATTAACATAAGCATTTATTTTATTTTGATTCAACATTCATAAAGCAGCATAACAAGAAATGATTAGGAAGGAAGCTGTCGGTATGCATATTGATCTTCCTATTCACGGTCATCCTACTGCTAGCACCACCAAAGGTATCCAAAAAAATTAAGAAATTTTAGAATGATCAAATATTACACTTCAGATTTTCCATGTTTTTAATATCTGCTAAAATATAAACATTCATTGAATGGGTTCTACCGTAGATTTAGGCTTTAATTTGACAGAGTTACCTTTTTCAAATTGTTGAGATTAAAGAAGTGAATTCAAATATCCTTTGCCAACATTTTCTCATCTACCATTTTGATAGATATGGGTACCAATGACATTAATGATTCGCTTATTTTTCTTCCGTTCTCCATGAAAAAATGACAATCTCTAACAAATTCAACATTCTATAAATCTCTACTGCTCCCTTTACTCAGCAACACAAAGAACAAGTTGACGAATTGACCAACAAAAAATAAAGAAAGCAGAGACCTAAATGACATGGTTATTCACAAAGTACTTGTTGTTGCTTTGCTACTTGATGCTTAATTTTACTGGCTTGTCTTTTAAAAACGTCCATGGAAACTGGTTGGTTTCAGCTTTAGAACTATCATGAGGAAATTGATATAACGGGATTAAAAAAGACGTAGTACAATATTTGGTACTGGAGCAAGATTTGAGCTCATAAAATCATTGAAGATCTGATAGCCATTGCAGCGTACAGGATCAGAAGCTTTCTATCTCTCTCAAATTTGATTGATTTTCTGTGTGGAGAACTTGATTTGGACGGCTAGGTAGATGAATAATGAAGGTTCGAAATCCTCTTTCTCTATCCATCAAACTATAAACATAATGAACAAAAACCAGGGTGCAAAAGCATGACAAAAAAGATAAAAAAAAATGAAGGATAAAGATTACCCTTACCCCTTACGTCGATTGAGAACAACCGCAAACTTTGAAGTGCACTGTTCGATGTGGGATTTCGTTGATGAGGAGGGATCTTGCACGACGACCACCAAACGCCTACTTCATCCCGAAAAATCCTCCACCGGCTTGGCTTCTCCCTCCCGAACAAAAAAGCTCGAAGAGCCATAAAGAGAGAGACGAGGGAAATGAAGAGAGGTAGAACTGAGATGAGAAGGGAGTGGGAGATGAAGAGAGGTAGATATGAGACTAGAGAGGCGAGGGACAAGAAGAAAGGTAGATCTGAGACAAGTTTTAGGGGTTTTTTTGTTATGGGAAATGGAAAATCGAAGGAGACGATACCGCTGATTTGATAATCGCCATTGTTCTCCTCTCACTTCTGTTAAAGGTAAAGAAAACTAAGAAGTAAAATTAGGGTTTAGGATGTATTAAATAGGATTAAATAGGATGGTATTTTCATAAATAAAATGAAGTTATTATGACAACTCAAAATTAACTGTCATCGTAAATAATTTTACTCAAATTAGTTCACTTTACACTATTTTTCTTTGACAAAATTTAAGTAGCTATCATTGTAAGTTAAAATTATAGCATTGAACTCTATGTTAAAAAACCTCAGTTTATTTGCACATTAACTTGTTTCTTATTAAAGAAAAACACAACACAGCACACCGCTAGTCCAATTTTCTCCTCTTCTCTTTATGTGACTATCACAGATCAAAGTGAGATTTTTTTCAGTCAAACCTTCATCGTAATGTAAGCTATTCAACAACTCTAGTTGTCTACAAACAAAAAGCTTCATAACACTTCATCATTAGTTTTTCACTTCATCTTTATTTTTTATGTTTTTTATTCTTATTCAAGAGATTACAATATATGTTTTCTACGTGGTAGGCTTTATAGGTGTCAATAGAGTCAATTTTTTATTTTGTATATTTGATTTTATAAATTTGTATTTTTATTCTTCGATCTTACTTTGTCAATTTGTAAAATTCTCACTATGAAAATATTGAATTTTCTCTTCAATACTTTGTAGATAAATACTACTTGAATATTCCATGTGATTTTGTCTAATTTATAATGATATAGGAATATAGAATCAGAATAAAATTAAGTAGAATATAGTTATCAGCGTAAGTTAGACTTTGAACTTGACAATGAGATAAAAAATTTAATTCACTCTGATGTCCCAAGTGAAATGACTCCACAAATTGATATAGAATTCAAAATAAAAGATGATGCATAAAGATTTTATAATGCATACACTTATAAGGTTATTCAAATAAGTAAAGGCCATAAAGATTAAGTTGTAAATGATAGATAAAACATTTTGCTGTTCATGTGAAAGATATCGTGGAAAGGATAAATGAGATGTTAATGTGAAATTTCATCGTGATGTCACACGATTTGGTTGTCATGCTAAGGTGAAAGTGAATTGTCGGCAAATTGATAAGTATTGTGTTATCAAATCTATTATTGAGCATATGCATACGACGTCAAGTCCCAGTAGAAGTCATCTTCACATTTGACTATGTCCCAAGCAGCTAAAATTGATTTAGGTGATTGTTCAGGAATTCATCCAAAAGTAGGTTGTGAATTGATGGCCACACGAGCTGGTGGGCGTGACTCTCTTAGATTTATTCCTGAAGATTATAAAAATTATTTGCGTTCAAAACGTTCTATTCGAGTGACCTTCTTGAATATTTACAAAGAATGCAATCACAAGATCCTTTTTTTCTATGATATTCAAGTTGATGAAGATAATCTCATAACCAATATTATTTGGGCATATGCAAAGATGATGATTGATTATACCTACTTCGGCGATGTGTTTTGCTTTGATACGACATACAAGAAAAATCAAGAATGCCACCCTTTTGCAATGTTTCTCGAGGTCAATCACTATAAGCAGACTATTATTTTTGGAGTTGCATTATGTCAGGGAAAAAGGAAATAACTATTTTTTAACTGATCAGGATCTAGCAATGGCCAAAGCATTGTCCTCCGCATGGCTGGAAATAACTCATCATTTATGCATTCGGCATATGAACCAAAATGCAGCAAGAAATCTTAATCATGTTCTTAAGTAGCTTAGGGAATTTTCAAAAGACTTCAGTAGTTGCATATATGACTTTGAGGAAGAAGATACATTTATGATAGCTTGGAATAGTATGCTTGAAAAGTATGGTCTTGAACACAATGATTGGTTGGATTGAATGTTCAGAATAAAGGAGAAACGGGCATTGACATATGGAAAGGAATTGTTTTATGCAGATAAGATGACCACACAACGCAGTGAAAACTTGAACAACGTGATTAAAAATTATTTTAGTTATAAGCATGACTTATTACGATTCTTTCATCATTTTCAAAGGTTGGTTGAAGATCGTCGCTATGAAGAATTAAAAGTCGATTTTAAAGCAACTCAATGTACTCTGATATTATCTTTTTCCGTTGAAACCTTTAAGTATGTAGCAAGTATATACACTCCTGCGTGCTAAAAAAGTTTCAGAATGAATTGTGCATTGCCTATGATTTTATTTTGCACATTAAGGACATCAACACATAAGTTATTATATAGTATCTTGTTTCATATACAAAACATTTTAATCATACAATTATATATGATTAATCAAGTGGTACAATTGATTGTAGCTGTACGAAATTTGAGTTTGCAGGAATTTTATGCTCTCATGCGCTTAAAGTTCTTTCTTCAAGAGGTATTGTGAAGATTCTTGACCAGTACATTTTGAAAAGATGGACAAAAACTACAAAATTAGGAAATATAAGCGTGACCACTACAAATAATGTCTTCGATGACTCGAAAGCAAAACTCACAAGCCTTTATAGAGACATCTGCAGATTACAAACTCAACTAGCAACAAAAGCTTCAGAATTAGATGAATCATATGAGATTGCTATGGCTGGTCTCAATAAGATTTTAGGAGATGCAGAAGTGTGCTTGAGAGGGAAGGTGGTCGAAAGATCTAATACCAATACCTCATATTTTGACATCACATCTAATGATGGTCAAGGAAATGTATAAATGAAGATTTCAATAAAATTAGAGGGATTAAAAGCAAATATGTCATGCATGGAAGATCAAAACGACTAAAAGGAGCTCTTAAAAAGAGAAAAAGAAAGTAAAAATAGGATGAGCAAATGACTTCTCAAAATTCAAATGAGTTTTATCATTCCAAGGAATCAAATGTTCTGCTTCCATCTTTTATCCGATAGATACTTTTATTTTTTATAACTTTTTTAATGGGATAATTGAACAAGTCATTGTAAATTGACTTATATTCATATTCTTCATGCTCTTATTCAATATGATGTTTTCAACAAAAAGATGTAGACACTTATTATCAACTTATGTAGGTAATTTATTCATTTGTTTGTACATCAATTGATTTATAACTCGTGGAAATTTTTTATTTGGTTTATAAAATTAATAAAAGTGTCATTATTCAAGAAATTTATCGACCAGCATTACATCCATTATGTCAGGGTGAAGGCCAGTCATCTAGTTTTAATAATTAACCTCAAATTCAGTAACTTCGAATTTAGCTTTTAAAGAATTTTTTGTATTATAGTTTTCAATGAAATTTTCTATTTTTTATCACAGATGTATGATACATTACATCCTGCAAAAAAACTCTTGGAGCCACAACTCACTTTTGAATATGTTTCAATTTCCATTTCTTTATTTTTTTTAAATGGTTATGTTTTTTAATATATCATAAGTGCCGAATTTACAATAGAAAGAATTTGCACTTCATCAGCGTTTTTTATTCTTTTAGAAAAGGTGGATTGTTTTTTTAATATATTATAAAAAATGTGATTTTGCACATCAATCAATTTCTATATCATAAACATTTTTGTTCAGTTTTTTAATTCTTTTAAGTCCAAAAAAGCATAATCTAACATAGAAGAAGTTAGTTGTAGGATAATTATTCTAATGTGATTGTAGGACAACGTGTATTTTTTCAACCATGTGAAGGCCAGGAATTTTTTTTCTTTCAATTTGTCAGATGAGTTTGCACGTTAATCAAGGATAAAGAGGGCAAATTTGTAGGACATGTAACTTTTTTAAAGAAAAATTCCGATAAACTGAAGATGCCGAGGGTTTTTAATAGAGAATTACTTCGTTACAGAAAATGAAGCATGGATGCCGTGGTAATTTTCTATTGGTGGGATAAACGACGGGACATATTTTTTGGAACAAATTATCCGGATCTATTTTCATTGATAAATTATTGACAACTCATTGACATTACCATTAAAGAAATTAACTATTAATTTAACTACTATATACTGTAAAAAATTAATGAAATACTAATAGTTAATCATAAAAACAACTATAATCTATGTTTTTATTGTAATAGTGATGTACTATAAATAAATCACTGATTAACACAACTTATTGATAAAAAAAAATTGAAATGATGCCGAATCTATTCTTTGGTTATTTGAAATTAATAATCAAACCCCCAATTTGAAATTGATAAATTGATAATTACTTTTCCAAAATTTTCCGTTGGCGGAGTGGATATTTTTTACGGTTTTCTAGATATATTATTCTGAAATTGGTTTTTGGTGGTTTCAAGCACTAATTCTCTCTCTTGATAAAATCTAACGATTTTGGTAGTTATATATTTTGTATGAAAATTGTTAATTTATTAATCATCTCATTGAGTTTAAAGACTATATGCTGGTATATATGTTGTTTTAGGGATTGAGTTTATAGATTTTTTTATCAAATTGGGTTTATAGATTTATTTTTTGTCAAAGATTGGGTTTATAGATTTGCTTTCAAATTTTTGTTAACTAATTTAAAACTATCTTTATATTAGAAACACTCCTAAAATAGATTAAGAAAAATTTGGTCTATATTTTTTTATAATTATAGAAACTTGCTATTTCCTAAAACTCTAGAAAATTTGACGTTTATCTAAAGACTACCATAAAACTATATTATATGTGTAAATTTCCCTAATATAAAGTTGATATGCAAAAATGGCCCAAATGTTTAGCATTAAGCAAAAATAGTCATTGCCTTGATAAACTCATTTAAAACAAAACAATATACCCATAACCCATAAAATCTTGGGTTTTTGCAGAACTATACCCCTAGGAAAGTGATTTTACAGAATTATACCTAATTACTAATTTGTGCATATCCTAACCCCTAGCCCACACTCCACTCAAATTGAGTGTGTGAAGTTGCAAGTTTGCCCTCTCTATTTCTCTAAGTTGCTCTCGCTCTCTTCTCTTAGCAGCAAAACTCAACTCTGTCGTGGGTTTCTCTCCTTCTCCGTGGGTTTCTACTCGAAAAAGAAGATGACGAGCACGGTGATTGTGAGCTTATGTCCCGTTCGCCGCCAACACTGTGCAAAACCCAGCTCACTCTTTGTGGGTTTCTGGGAAAATGGGTTTATGGGAAAAAATAAGAGAGATAAATGAAAATGGAAAATGAAGAGCGTTTCTGCCATGGGTCTCTCTAAAAATACCTAGTTATTTCAGATATGGCTTTTATGTATTTCAATATTGTTCCGAGTTTTGTTCCAGGTGGAATGATTTTAATTTTCAATACCCAACTGTTTAAGATCTGGTTTTTGTATAGTTCGATATTGTTCTGAGTTTGGTTTTGGGTTTGATTTTAGTTTTCACTGACCCGTCGATTTTGAAGACCAGAGTTTTCACTGACCAGCCGATTTTGAAGACTACAAGATGGCTACATTGGTGTCGTGTAGCTATTGTGTAGGGTTTTGTCAACAGATGGGTACAGACCTTTTTCAATGTTTATACAATGTGACAACACTCCATCTGAACTTCTAAAGAAAAGAATTCCATTAAATGTCATGAAATGTTTCAGATCTTTGTTCAAAGTTGTATTGACCTTGGATAACTACTCATTAATATTGCTTCTCCAATCCTGAGGTGATTGTTCAATAACTCCTTTGAAAATCAAAGTTGTAGATTTAACTGTTACCTTAACGTTGGGAATAGGCTCAGTGAGTGGAAAGTTCGAAGCAAAAGTAGCTAAGGCATCAGCGTGGCGATTGTTAGATCTTGAAGTGTGCTCAAATACTAAACACTCAAACGCTTCACTCATTTTCTAAACTTCATGACGGTACTGGGCTAGAGTAGGTTCTTTAACAGTAAAATCTCCTTTCACTTGGCTAATGATCAAATTGGAATCCCCTTTGTTTTTCAGGAAGTTGGCGTCCTTCTCTTTGGCATAACACAATCCCAATAAAAGAGTTTCATACTCTGCCTCATTCCTAATACATGGGAATGTTAATTTGTATGTCATGGAAAAAATATTACCAAGAGGATCTTCTAAAACAAGTCATGTCCCCCCGCTAGAATGAGTAGATGATCCATCAAATGTAAGAGCCCATGACGAGTTATCGCAAGCATTGACTTCTTGTAACACATTGGGTATAGCCTCCCTGATAGGTTATTGTTCCCTACTTGGAAATTGAGCTAATAAATCTGTTAAAGCTTGACTCTTCTGCGCTTTTAGAGTAATTGGAGTTGTATCAATTTCACTCAATAACATTGTCCATCCAGTAAGCCTCCCATTTAGCACGAGTTTGGATAAAAGAAAACGAATTGGATTTGACTTTGTCATCAAATGAACTTTATTCCCCAACATCTAATGACGAACTTCTGTGTAGCAAATATCAATGCTAAACAATGCTTATCATGGGGTGAATATCTCAACTCTGCTCTGCGTAAAACTCTGCTCAAATAATAAATCGGTTGTTCTACCCCTTCTCGTTCTTGTGCCAACAAAGCTCCTATGGACTTGGCATTCGAAGTAATATAGTGTAACAAAGGCAAATCGATATGTGGGGGAACCATGGTAGTTGAACATAAGAGTATATTCTTTATATCGTCATATTTAGGCTGATGCTCATCTGTCCAGAAGAAATCACAATCTTTTTTCAGTAATGGTTGTAAATCACTTACAGATTTAGCAAGGGTATGTATGAAATGACGTAAAAATGACACTTTTCCCATGAAGGCCTTTAACTCCTTTATTGAATGAGGAGGCGACATATCTCTGATGGCTTTCACCTTTAATTGATCAATATTTATTCCTCGCTTATGCACAAAAAAGCCTAAGAACTTTCCCCAGCACACACCAAAAGTACATTTCAAAGGTTCATCTTCAACTTATAAAAACTGTATCTCTCAAAAAAACGTCTCAAATGGCGTAAATGTTGTTCGACTTTTCCCATTAAGGCCTTTAACTCCTTTATTGAACGAGGAGGCAACATACCTTTTATGGCTTTTACCTTTAATTGATCAATATCTATTCCTCGCTTATGCACACAAAAGCCTAAGAACTTTCTCCAGGACACACGAAAAGCACATTTCAACAGGTTCACCTTCAATTTATAAAATATTCATCTCTCAAAAACACGTCCCAAATGCCGTAAAGGTTGTTCAACATTCCCCAAGAAAGCCTTTAACTCCTTTATTGAACGATGAGGTGGCATATTTCTGATGGCTTTTACCTTTAATTGATCAATATCTATTCCTCGCTTATGCACAAAAAAGCCTAAGAACTTTCCCCAACTTACACTAAAAGCACATTTCAACGGGTTCATCTTCAACTTATAAAATCTACATCACTAAAAAACACGTATCAAATGTCGTAAATGTTGTTCGGATTTTTTAGACTTTACCACTAGATCATCCACGTAATCTTCAAAATAGTCGTGAATCATGTTATGCAAAATGGCCGTCGATACCTGTTGATAGTTTTCCACGGTATTTTTCAGTCCAAATGGCATTACAACATAGTAGATTTGCTCAAAAGATTGACTCTTCTACGCTTTTGGAGTAATTAGAGTTATATCAAATTCCCTTAATAACATTGTCCATCAAGTAAGCCTCTCATTTAGCGCAGGTCTGGATAAAAGAAAACGAATTGGAATAAACTTTGTCATCAAATGAACTTTATTACCAAACATGTAATGGCGAAACTTCTATGTAGCAAATATCAATGCTCCTCATGGGTGAATATCTCAACTCTCTTCCGTATAAAACTCTACTAAAATAATAGACCGGTCGTTCTACCCATCTCCTTCTTGTGCCAACAAAGCACCTATGGACTTGACAGTCGAAGTAATATAGAGTAACAAAGTTAAATTATTACGAGGGAACCATGGTAGTTAAACATAAGTGTATATTATTTATATCATCATATTTGCGCTAATGCTCATCTATCTAGAAGAAATCACAATCTTGTTTCAGCAGTGCCTGTAAATCACTTACAGATTTAGCAAGGGCAAGTATGAAACGACGTACATACGACACTTTTCCCATGAAGGCCTTTAACTCCTTCATTGAATGAGGAGGCGACATATCTCGGATGGCTTTCACCTTTAATTGATCAATATCTACTCCTCGCTTATGCACACAAAAGCCTAAGAACTCTCCCCAAGACACATTAAAAGCACATTTCAACGGGTTCATCTTCAACTTATAAAATATGCATCTCTAAAAAACATGTCTCAAATGTCGTAAATGTTGTTTGGCTTTTTTAGAATTTACCACTAGATCATCCACGTAATATTCAACATAGTCATGAATCATGTCATGAAAATGACCATCATTGCTCGTTGATAGGTTGTCCCGGCATTCTTCAGTCCAAATGGCATTACAACGTAGTAGAAATTTCCAAACGGTGTTCGGAAGGCCATTTTCTCAGCATCACCCCATTACCATCTTTATCTTATTGTATCCACTAAACCCATCCATTAATGATACATCTCATGCTCTATTCTGCATCTACTAGGGCATCCACGTTAGGCAAGGGAAAATCATCCTTAGGACATGCTTTTTTTAAATCCCTAAAATCAACATGACATCGAATTTGACCATTCTTCTTCTTCACAAGCATGATGTTTGCTAACCACATAAGATGCTTGATGGGTTTGATAAATACCACATCAATGAGTTGCTAGATTTCCACCTTAGTTTGAATTTCTACATCGGGACAAAAATTTCACGGTGGTTGCTTGATTGGTGCGTAGCTCTCAGAAACTCCCAACCTATGTGTTACTACATCGAGATCTAACCCTGGCATATCAGCATAAGACCATGCGAATACATCTTCAAATTCTCTTAGTAACCTCAATAGTGCTTCTCTTTGTTTATTCGTTAGACTCTTAGCTAAGAAAACTGGCTTGTTGACCGTTCCATCTCCAAGTTGTACTTCTTCTAATTCATCCTGTGACAGCAAAGGATTCTTGGTTGAAAGCTACTCTAGTAACTCACAATTCATTACATAAATACCATTTGACAGGACACATAATTTTGCAAATACTTGCTCCGTCATATAATCTTCCACTTTCTTTTAATCACTTGAGGGATCAAGTTGTGCGCTTGACCCCACACACCATCATAAGCGATGGGCCTTCTTCCCATTTAGTAGTTTGACATGAGTAAACAGCCCTGTCATTGCTTTTATAACTGTCTTGTCTCCACTACTTTCCCATTTTGGTAAAGTGATTACTGTGATTTTTCTTGGTGCAGTTGTCCCTGTTACTGCCAGATTATCAAACAGCACTGCTGGAGCAAAATGTGTTTATGTTTCATCAAATGGTGCTTTGCTACTGCCACAGTGATAACTCATCCATTCCTCCATGCTTTCAAGCATTGATGTAATGTTGACAGCACACATTCATGATCATGAATCCATGGCCAAACCCAGGAGTACGTGGTACACAATCTCGACTTCGATTACTTGAAAATAATTTGTAGTCTTCATCGTACCTACTTGAGTTCAACATTGACATATCCCAATGTTTTCATGACTGCTAAATAGAATCTTATTATCATGATTAACTGTCATACAAGTCTCTTCTCAAGAAGTCCTGCCACTTTGAATGTGGTAATTGACATGACATTGATTCTTGATCCACTGTCTATCAATGCTCATTTTACTTATACACCATTAACAGTAGCTTCAATATACAAAGGGAAATTATGCCCAATTCTCTTAACACGATGGTCTGCATTAGTGAATGTGATTACTTTTCTTCATTTTGCCTTATTCTACTCAGTGGCAGTTATGTAAAGAAATAGTGTGTCCTCATTTTGCTCGGCTAAAAAACATCCACCAATGTCTGAGTTACTTGTCTAATTGCTATGTCGTCCAATTCAAAAGTGTCAAAGAAATTCTTGCAAAGCCTTGTATTCAATAGAGATTCAATGAATCTGGCATTCCCCTCAGGCGAATTTTCTTTGTTGTCATCTTCTTCTATCATTTTAACGTAAGAAGTCGAAGCACCATCATATGCATTGATCATGTTTACATTCACATGCTGAGGAAAATATTGTTCTTCAATAGGAACGACATTTATAGTTTCTCATCGAATATCTTCCTCAAGGTCATGTAGTCAGGTGATTCAAATTTTAGTGGAAAAGGCAATACTTAGGGAATTGCCTATCCTCCCTTGTAAGGAGTGTAACAACTTAAGGACGCTTGATTTCTTTATCCTTAACACAAGCGTCAAGCAAGGATTGAACTTTTATCAATCGAACAAGGAAACGGTGGTGGCATATCTCTGTCGTCTCTATTCTTCTTGACTTCTCACTCATATGATTGTGCCATGGCTACTTGTGATGTATAACGTGACGTCAGTTTCCATGTACGATCTCCACGCTCATTTCACTCATTTAGCTTTTGCCTACTTATAGTTGCGCATGTACGTTGCGCAAACCGTTGAAGACGTACGAAAGAAGTAATATTCAGATTCTCCAAGTGCACCCTATATTTGTTGATCATACCATTGATGCACACATTTACCAATCCTTCTTCTTTGTAATCATCCGTACACTCCATCGCCTTGTCCTTGAATCATTGCACATAAGTTGTCAACTCGTCATTGGGTCTTTATGATTCTCTCCTGAGATCTAGGATGCTCACCCTTTCTCCTAAACAAAGAACTTGGCACAAAAGATGAAAGTCATTTGTGCCCACATCACAATAGACCCTGGTGCTAAGTTAGCATGCCACATATAAGCTCGTTTGCAAAGTGATTTTGAAAACTTTCTCAAGCGTGTAGAGTTGTGATAACCATATGGTCCCAGATCATCGATGAAGCGAGTTATATGCTCATTTGCGCAACCAGTCTTCCCATTGTATTTTCAAAATTTAGGAGGCACATATTCAGTGGGGTATGGGTGAGTTACAATTTCTACTGGATACGGTGGTTGAAAGTCTATTACTGAGTCATTCATGGATGCTCTCATCATCTCTGCCTGGAGCATCTTTTCCAAATATTCATGGGTGATATATTGTGAAGCGTCATGTGACTTTTGCACTGGTGGTACTTGCATCGTAGTAATATGTGTGATAATGACCGGAGATGGGTTGGATGGATTGCCCAGATTTTCACTATCAGCGGTTGCAGTAGGTCACAAAACACCATTGACAGTGACAGGTGCATGTGGAGTAGCCATTTTTCATCTGGTGCTCTGAGCTTTTCGTGGCTAGCCATTTTTCATCTGGTGCGACGGTGGAGGTACATATGTATTTTGTGTCGAAGGCTCTTGGAGTAATGTTGTGGGGGTACTCAGCATTGTACGAATCTCATTATTGGAAGCATGGAAATTTGCAACTCCCATATAGTTTTAGCATAATCCATTCCTGATGCAATTACACCTGTTGCATTGGCATTAGGTTGCTCCTGTGTGATGTTGATTTCATCCGTTCCAGACATAGTTGAAGCTACAGTGACACATCAGTCCCCAATGGAGTCGCCAAATGTTCAGGAGCTAAGAGGGTGTGACTGTGACATCACCTGAGTGAAGTTACAGGTGATCTTGTCACAATAAACGACAAATATAGACTGGGAACGTGGAGGTTGAAATCTGACAGGGTGAAGGACGAGCACTTTGAGCCAACCTACGAAAGGTGACAAAATGTTCTTGGGAAGAGGAATTTAAAGAGAATTCTCCAAGTCTAATAAGTGAAAAATGAAGCCAATGCCAAAAAGTCCCCTCCACAATGAAAGAAAATGCCTATATTTATAGAGAAGTTACCCTATGGGGTCTGCTCTAATTAATCCCTTGACTAATTGACAATGAACCCTACATAATGACACATCGACAAGCTTGTTGAGGTGGAAACGTCTAGTCATCATTTATTATAACCATAACCATGTGGGCCAAAGTATTTATGGGGAGGATTCTCATATACGCTACATTTTATATTGCGTCATGTGTCATGTACAATGACTTTGAATCTAGGAAGAAAGAACACAAAAAATGCGCCACATCGATAAGATAGGTGATGTTCATCCAGACCCCTCCCGGAGGGTGTCCTGAAAACTAAATCACTTCCCATGATTGGAAAGATTGCACGTCCACGGCCTTCAAAGAGGCCATACTGGTGAAGTGATATCCTTTTCAGTACATCGAAACTCATTTAAATCCTACCAGACCACAGCCCGCGCACATATGTTCCCAGGCAAGAAAGTCACTTAAGTCTTTGTCAATTGGCATTGTGGTTAAAAGAATATGAGTGATTACATAGAAATAATAAATAATACAATAAACACTTTGTGTCTGTGGGTCACTGATGTGGATTCGACAATCATGTTGAAAAGTCAAATTTGACACGTGGCAGTAATTCATACAAGTGACATGTACTACATTTACGAGTCGAAGTCATAACAGTCAACCATCATATACAAAAACATAACAAGATGATAATAAGACCTGATCAAGAAATTCCCCTTTTTCATAGTGCCACAACAATTTATATTTCCCTACACCTGAAGCAAAAGGGACAGAGAGAATCAAATCCACATCCCTCAAGAGGAAAGCCCTCTAAGAGTTTAGAGTGATTCCACCTACAAACTTCAATGAAGTCACTGACTTTAACAGATTTAAAGGTGTGATTACATCGGATTACTTTTAAAGAACTTGGCCGGAGAATGCAAGGCATCGTTGGTCGTTGCGATGGAAGCGTGGAGGCGCGTGGCCTTTTACAAAATTAAACTTTTAATAAAAATTAAATCTTTTAATAAAACAAAACTTGTGCAATGCCACGATAAATAAATAAAAACTTTTATTGAAATTTTTTTCAATTAGTCAGGATCCATTACATATTTATAAGTTAAACTACAACATACAGGGTTAGGAATTATTTACCTCTTGTAGTCTATATCAAGTGTCCTTGTAAAAACTGATCGATCCTCTGTTCCCACAAAATCGTTCCAACGATTAGTTGACTCCGAGATCCACACCAAGATTTTTCAAGTCAATCCTCAACGGACTAGACTCTGAGATTTAGTGAGAATGACTTTAGTGGGATAATTCTCTAAATGAATGTCATGATTATTCTTTTAGAGATTTGATTAACATTTAATCACAGAAAAAAATCTCTCTGACACTAATCGTTTTCTCAATTCAACTCTTGATTAACAAACACATAATCTGATCAATTGATTCTTTCCTCTTCTTTTAATTACCTAGGCCCTTAGAATAATATCTGTATATATTCTAAATAATGGCGTATCAGATTTTAAGGATAATCTAACATAACATTTAATTGTAAAATTACCAATAATAGTGGAACCTACTACAATTGTGCACAACTGAAGTGTCACATGGCACCGTAGTGTGCCGTGAGCCAGCACAGTGCCTCACAGCACCACTGTAGTGCCATTTGGCACAACAATGTTGTACACTCACTATTGTAGTGCCACGTGGCACCACAGTAGTCCATATCAATTTCTGATACTCTATTAGTGATTGACACGTGGTAATTATTATGAATTAATATCTATTATAATCAGATAATTATCTAGATATCAGTTAATTCAAAATTAGCATATCTGATTATCCATATCAACTAACATATTTGTTATTTCACAAATAACAGATTTAGTTTATTTAAATTATTATCTAACAATAATTTAATTATCTAATTTCACAAATTAGGTATTTTATCTCACTTATCGATAATTATTTATTTATATATAATTTTTGAAATATTTTTTATAAATAATTCAATTAATTAATTTATAATTAATTAATCACACATAATTATTTCATAATTATGTACTTGCCCCATAATAAAAATTCATTTTTCAATTCAATCTTTTTCCCATGTCCTATAATATTCACACCCTAGACAGCATAGTATAGAGGTCACTTAGGGACCATGGACTTATAATACTAAGTTTCAATAAATCAGATTATTAACTAAACTCTTTAATTAAATAATCTTATTTATTAATTTCATTATTACTTCACTATAAATATGGAATTACACTCTTAAATATCATAGAATGTATTTACAGAGTATTCTCATGTAGTTCACTGACATAATCATTTCATATAGTTTTGTCCTCCAATTATAGGTTCGTAAATTAGAACTAGTCAAAATTATCATTTTACCCTTCTGATTACCTCTTTATCTTTAAGTATCATTAATCCACTAGTGGATGGCTAATTTATAATCTTATTATAAGTTTGAGCTCAATAACCATTAAGTTCCATAATTAACGCTTAACGGAATTAATATACGAACCATTATGAAAGCTTAGATTTTAAATCTTATAAAATCATGTCCCTAGCCATCCACATCACTGAATCTCCAAAACAAAAGTCACTAGCTTGATTAAGAAACAAACCTTAACGAGTGAATCAAAAGATCTAATAGACATGCATAGGAGTTCATGACTACTCATGATTGAGACTAATCTACATATGATCATCGAATTGATGTGTATTAAATCTTTATGATAAACAGCACGCTAATAAATATATTAATTCATATCGATCATGTCATATATAATTTTATTATATAAAGTATCTTCACTAAGATGTCTATCCACATCAATGATCCGGATCTAGATCACACACATTCATTCATTAAAGATTTCATACTTTAATATGTTGCTGACAATATTATTCATTATCTATGATCTTAATCCTCTCGTACTAATACAAAATCATAATCTCATTAAAGAATATGAAATTTTCAGATATTATATAAATTAATCAACACTTAATAAAAAACAATTATAAGAATAAATGTAAATCTATTTAAATTTCATACCAAAATGTCAATACACATGCTTTAAGGGCATAACCTCTAACAATCTCTCACTTGCCCTAAAGTAAATGTGGCATCTCTCTTAATCCCATGTTACGTACGTGGCCCTCGAATGACTTCGTAGGAAGTGTCTTTGTAAAAGGATCAACCAGGTTATGTTTTGATGTTATCTTCATAACAGTCACATCACATCGATGCACGATCTCTCTTACAAGATGATATTTTCTTAATATGTGCTTGCCCCTCTTGTGACTCCTCGGTCCCTTGGAATTTGCCACCGCGCCACTGTTATCAGAGTAGAGGATCAGGGGCTTGTCCATATCTGGAACTACTTCTAAATCAGAATAGAACTTTCTGAGTCATAGCGCCTCTTTCACAGCTTCACAAGTCGCTATATGTTCGACTTCCATAATGGAATCTACATTACCGGATTGTTTAATACTTCTCTAGACTATAGCTCCTCCACATAGGGTGAATATTGATCAAGATGTCAACCTTCGATTGTCTTTGTCTGATTGAAAATTAGAATCAGTATATTTAGTGGAGTTCAAGTCTCCACCTGAATAAATAAGCATATAGTTTCTCGTTCTCCTAAGATACTTGAGAATGTGCTTTACTGCTTTCCAATGTTCCAAACTTAGATTCGATTGATAACGACTGACAATTCCCACTACATAATAAATGTTTGTCTCGTACACAACATGGCATAGATGAGACTTCCAACTATTGAAGCATAGGAAACTTTTCTCATATCATCTTCCTCCTGAGATGTCTTAGGACATTGTTCCTTGAATAATTTCATGCCGGTCGGTTGTTGACCTTTCTTGGAATTCTCTATAGAGAATCTCTCCCGCACCTTATCAATATAACATGCCTGAGAAAGTGCCAAGAACTTATTATTTCTATCCCATAGGATTTGGATGCCTAGAACATAGCTCGCTTCTCCCAAATCTTTCATTTGAAATTTCTCAGCTTACCATTTTTATAACTATGACAAAGTTTCTATATCATTCCCAATGAGTAGAATATCTTCAACATAAAGAACTAAGAAAACAACTATCTTATCTTTGGTGTATTTATAAACACACGCTTCGTCAACATTTTGCTCGAAGTCATAAGACTTTATAATCTCACCAAAAGTAAGATTCCAAGATCTAAATGCTTGCTTTAATCCATAATGGATTTAACCAACTTGCATACTTTCTAATCTTACCTTTTTTATACGAACCATTCTGGTTACATCATATAGATGCTTTCTTCAAGAGAGACATTCAAAAAAGTGTTTTGAAGTCCATTTACCATATCTCAAAGTTAAAAACTAGCGGCTATGGATAAAAGGATGGGAATGGATTTTAGCATGGCCACTGGGAGAATGTCTCTTCATAATCGACTCATTCCATTTGTGTATAACCCTTGGCTACTAACCGTGGCTTGAAAGTCTCTACTTTTCCATCTGCACATTTTTTTCTTTTTGAAGATCCATTTACATTCAATGGGCCTGACATTTTCAGGTGGATCTACAAGTTCCCAACGAAATCAGAATATATAGATTCAATTTCCAGGTGTTGTGAGTTGGAATAGGATTCCATACTCCAAGTATTCACCACCTTGATCGGATTGAAGGGTTTTCAATTGATTTACCTAATTGCTTTTCAGCTTCAGCCTTGAAGTCTTTAAACTTTCCAAAAGTTTCAGACTTTCGATACATTAGGTAATTATAACCATATCTTGAGTAGTCGTCAATGAAAGTGACAAAATACTCACACCCAAATCTAGCTTGTACATTGATCGTTCCATAAATATCACTATGTACTAACTCAAGTCGTTTCTTGGCTCTTTGGCTCTTTTCTGTGAAAGGTCTCTTGGTCATTTTACATTCTACACATGATTCACAAACAGAAAGAGTTTCAACTTTTAACTCGCTCAAAGCACCATGCTTTGTTAACCTATTTAGATTAATATGTCACAGCTTAAGATGCCATAAATATGTGTTATCATCATAAGAATCTCTTTGTTTTTTGTTATTTTTAGGTTTTGCTACTTTAAATAATTTAGAATTATTTAACGCCTTCAGTCAGTTTAAGTATATATAGTCCGTTTATTATTTTAGCATGACAGATATCGAATCCATTCTTAGAAATAATAAACTCTTTAAAAATGAAAGAGAAATCAAATTCCTCGAAAAAATAGGAATATAATAAAGATAGTTTAAAACTAAGTAATTATATCCAAAAAGTAAACGGATTGTCCCTAATGCTTTAGCTGATACAAGCGCACCACTGTCGACTCTCAAAATGATGTCGCCATCAGTCATCTCCCTTGACAAATCAAATATCTACAAAAAAAACATACATGGTTAGTGGCTCCTGAATCAAGTGTCTAGGATGACAAATAATATTTCACTAAACAAGATTCAAGTACAAGTAAATCATAGTTACCTTTTTTTCAGCTCAGAGAGATACTTGTTACAGTTTCTCTTCCAATGAACTTTAACCCCATGGTTGAAACACTTTCCTTTAGGATTGCTATGTTTCTTATTCTTCTTGACTTTCAGTGATGTTTTGGCTTTCTTTACTCTTTTATTCTTACTCTTATCCTTACCATTTTTCTTCTTCCTTTTCTTGTTCTTAACAATATTGGAAGAAAGCTTTTGCTTAAGAACATTGACCTCACCCTCTTTGGTCATTGTAAGGTTAAGTGACTCAAAAGTCTAGAGTTCATTCAACAATTGGGTCATATTTAATTGCAATTTGTTCATAACATAGTTGGTCATGAATACAGAAAAAGTGTGTGTGAGCGACTCTAGTATGATGCTAACTTGAGTCCGGTCATCAATGGTCGCCCCATATACTTCCGCCTCATGCATTATATTAATCATGTTCAAAACATGTTCTCGAACAAAAGTACTCTTCCTCATCTTAGTTGTCATATAGCTCCTAGTGGGCTCATGAGGACTCTGATCGGATTGTTGTCCAAACATTACCTGTAAAGATTTCATAATCTCATAGGCAGTCTTCAGGCTTTCATGCTTGGTTCTCATAACATCTTACCCACAAGCATGTAGCATATCGCCTTGTTGTTTGATATGATTCAAGCATCATATTTGTCCCTACCATTCTTAGGGGCGTTAGCAGTGGGCTCCTCAGGGTATTTTTTAGTAAGAATGAAGTTATGGTTTTCATAAATCAGCATTAAGCTCATATTTGATTTTCAACATATGATATTATCACCATTCAATTTTTCAAGAGCGAGTAAAGCAGTAACAGGGTTGTCCATGGTAGACATAATATGGATAACTGAAATTGAAAACACACATGATTCAATATAATTGATAAATATCTAGAATTCAAAAAGTAAATGTGATGCATTAATGCAATCATAATAAACACATAAATTTAACGTTTACTAATCATGATTAAATAACCCAAAGATTAATGTGCCGCCTTAGCGTCGGTCAGATTAACCTCAGAGTGTCTATGAGACATTCTCATCCTTATTAATTAAAATTTAAAATATCTCATATTTTTTCTTTTAGCAATAAGGTATCGCTTGTTCGGTCAAGTCATAACTATTCATATGAAAGCTTAATGTGACTTTGTGAGTGTGACCCGTCATTTCAGATTTCATGACATCATTTAGAATATGCCGCCTTAAGGTCGGTCAAAACTAAACTACATCACTTTCTCCTATCTTCTTAAGAAGTCCAACCTTGATATTGGTACAGCTCGAAACCTTCCTTAGGAGGATGAAAACAAACCCATTTCAAGGCACTCACTACACCTCACGGTGTTGTACTAACGATGGAGACCATAGGTTACATTGACATGTCAACCTTCTTTCACTCACTATTTTAAGATAATGTGTTTCTATTTTAACTAATCAATTAATTTCAAATTAATTACTAGTTAAAATAATAATCCTATAAAATTTAATTATCAGTTAATTCAATCTCATTGGTCTAAGTTCATTTAACTTTCTAAAGCGCCTAAGTCACATCGGTTAACTAATTAGTTATATTTATCAAACTTTAATAAAACTCTTTACTAAAGTCGGTTAAGCTAAAGGTTATTATAAAATTTAGTGTGGTGTGATTATCAAGTTTTAACTAGTTAAAACCTAGCAGTTTACATGTAATTGATTTCATAAAGCAATACATATAAACAAATTAGGACAATCCTAATAAATCATGTTTCTACATATGAAATACATGATCAAATAAAATTGTGTGCGATTTTCATATATGATATGTGATCGACTAATGCATGAACATGCTATTAAACATAACAAGTAAAAAATATATAACAATTAAATAAAATAATAATGGACCGAGTGACTATTGGGTTTTTTTAAATTATAACCCTTGAAATAAAGAAATAAAATTACAAAACGGATTTCAAGAATACATATTTCTCAAATACTACATTCTCCTCAGAATATTCATCTTTATAATCTTCAAGCTTTAAACAAAACCGGGTTTAATAAGAAAAACTATTTTTCTTAATTAAAACAATTTCTATAACTATCCCTTTTAATATATTTGACTTTGACTTTGTCAAATTAACACTTTATTTGATTTGATCAAACTTTGGTTAAACTCAATCAACCTTTTAATTTTTTATTTTTCATAAAATCAAAAATTAATAATTAATTTTAAAATTACATTAAATTCAAATTTTAAATGGATAATGAAAAGGGTTTGGGCTTTAATGAAACACTTAGGTGATAGAGTTGGTTGCATGGTTTGTTGGAAACTTTCCTAAAACGTGACAACAATTATTATTGACGATAGGACTCTCCGATCACCGCCCATCACCACCGCTGTCCATCTCACTGCTGGCAGCCGCCTGCCATGCCAGACAGCCACTGTTCACCACCGGTACAGTACCACCGACACCGTTCACCTCTGTCGGAACAGTAAATTTCTATCGTTCATCTCATGCATTCTTCCTCTTCTCGCGTTCGAAATAATTACAATAATATTCAAAATAAACTTACGAAAATTCCTACGGCCCAATTCTGCTTACACAAGATCTATGAAAAATTAAAGCAAAGCCTAACCCAATAATCATCAGACAATTAACGATCCATTATTTTTCATATATTCAAAAGACAATAACCATCCATCGTCATACATATCTCATATTATATGAATAATGCAAGAAAACTCACAAATCATTTAACATATAAATATATAAAGACCACTCTCATACCACTTATTGGTCATCGCAACGCATGCGCGGCGGAAGAATGGAGGCGCATGGCCTTTTAAAAAATTAAACTTTTAATAAAAATCAAATCTTTTAATAAAATAACGCAACGCCACGATAACCAAATAAAACGTCTATCCAAAACTCTTTTACAATTAGTCAGGTTACATTATGTATTTATAAGTTAAATCTACAATATATAAGGTTAGGAAATATTTACCACTTGTAGTCTATATCAAGTGTCCTTGCAAAAACAGATCGATCTTCCGTTCCCACGAAATCATTCCAACAAAAATTAGACTCTGAGATCCACACCAAGATATTACAAATCAATCATCAAGGAACAAGGAAGTGTGTGGGCACGTACACTAATGTAACACATTGTTTCTGTCATTAGATATTCTTAACACTTTAGAATTAAAGATTTATTGAGAATGACTTTAGTGAGATAATTCTCTAAAAGAACGCGATGATTATTCTTTAGGAGATCTGATTAATATTTAATCACAGAAGAAAATCTCTCTGACACCAATTGTGTTCTCAATTCAACTCTTGATTGGCGAACTGATAATCTGAACAATTGATTCTCTCCTCTTCTTAAATTACCTAGGTCATTAGAATAATATATGTATATATTCTAGATAATGGCATATCAGATTTTAAGGATAAACTAAAATAATATTTAATTATAAAATTACCAATTACAGTGGAACCCACTGCAATTGTGCACAACTGTAGTGTCACATGGCACTGCAGTGTGTCGTGAGCCAGCACAGTGCCTCCCGGCACCATTGTAGTGCCATGTGGCACTACAGCGTGTCACACTCAATATTGCAGTGTTATGTGACACCACAGTAGTCCATATCAATTTCTAATACCCTATTCGTGATTGACACATGACAATTACTGTGAGTTAAATATTTGTTTTAATCATAAAATTATCTAGATATCAATTAATTTAAAATTAACATATGTTATTATCCCTATCAACTAACTTATCTATTATTTCACAAATAACATATTTAGCTTATTTAAATTATTATCTAATAATAATTTAATTATCTAATTTCGTAAATTAGATATTCTGTCTCACTTATCAAAAATTATATTTAAATATACAAATAATTTAATTAATTAATAATACATAATTATCTCATAATTATGTACTTACCGCAGAATAAAATTCTTTTTATAAGTCAGTCTATTTCTCATGTCCTAAAACATTCACACCCTAGACAGCGTAGTATAGAGGCGATTTACAGATCATGAACCTATAATCCTATGCTCCAATAAATCAGATTATTAATTAAACTCTTTAATTAAATTATCATATTTATTAATTTCATTATTACTCCACTATAAATATGAAATTGCACTCTTAGAGATTATAGAATATATTTATAAAGTATTTGCATGTAGTCCACTAACATAATCATTTCATTTAGTTCTGTCCTCTAATTATTGGTTCGTAAATTAGAATTGATCAAAATTACCGTTTTACCCTTCTAATTAACTCTTGATCTTTAAGTAACATTAATCCACTAGTGAATTGCTAATTTATAATCTTATTATAAATTTTATCTCAATAAACATTCAGTTCCAGAACTAATACTTAAAGGAACCAATATATGATCCGTTAGGAAAGCTTAGATTCTAAATCTTGTAAGATCATGTTCTCAGTCATCCACATCATTGAATCTCCAAAATAAAAGTCATTAGCCTTATTAACAAACAGACCTTAACAAGTGAATCAAAAGATCTAGTAGTCACGCAAAGGAGTTCATGACTATTCAGAATTATCTACATATAATATTCGAATTGATGTTATTAAATATTTATGATAATCAGCATGTTAATAAAGATATTAATTCGCGTCGGTCCTGTCATATATAATCTTATTATATAAAGTATTTTCACTAAGATATCTATCCACATCAATGATCCGGATCTAGATCGCACGCATTCATAATGCTTAATGAACCGTACTAGCAACAATTCCGTAAAATAGAACTGGTCAAAATTACCATTTTACCCTTCTAATTAACTCTTGATCTTTAAGTAACATTAATCCACTAGTGAATTGCTAGTTTATAATTTTATTATAAATTTTATCTCAATAAACATTCAGTTCCAGAACTAACACTTAAGGGAACCAATATTGATCCGTTAGGAAAATTTAGATTCCAAATCTTGTAAGATCATGTTCTCAGTCATCCACATCATTGGATCTCCAAAATAAAAGTCATTAGCCTTATTAACAAACAGACCTTAACAAGTGAATCAAAAGATCAAGTAGACATGCAGAGGAGTTCATGACTACTCAGGATTCAGACTTATCTACATATAATATTCGAATTGATGTGTATTAAATCTTTATGATAAACGACATGTTAATAAAGATATTAATTCGCGTCGGTCCTGTCATATATAATCTTATTATATAAAGTATTTCACTAAGATGTCTATCCACATCAATGATCCGGATTTAGATCGCACGCATTCATAATGCTTAGTGAACAGTACTAGCAACCATTCACTAAAGATTTCATACTTTAATATGTTACTGACAATTTTATTCATTATCTATTATCTTAATCTTCTCGTACTAATATGAGATTATAGTCTCGTTAATGAATATGAAATTTTCAGATATTTATATAAATTATTCAACAATAATTTAAAAGAACAATTATAAGAAAAATATAATCCTCTTTAAATTTCATATCAAAAGGTCAATACACATATTTTGAGGGCATAACCCCCAACAGGTATCTGTGTAGCTATCACTAATTTTCCATCACCAATTCTCCACCATATACCTTTAGCCAGCAAATTTTTCCCCTAAAAATGCCCTGCCATGTATGGGAAACGGCTCGTCTCAAGACATACCAAAATGTCTAATTTTATCGCATAAATGTAATGTAAACTTGACATACATGTCATAACGAGACTAAAGCATATCATACTTAAATTAAAATACTTATAACATATGTACTTGACTTGTAAGGTGAGGGAGGAGCAGAGTGAGCGATTTGCCATCTTTTTCACTAAGGAAGTATACGGAATCTAAAACCTTTGATGATGATAAATAATATTTGGACTAATATTTTTATTAATTATTGTTAACCCTAGTTAAGGTGACAATTTTGATGATGACAAATAATATTTAGACTAATATTTTTATTAAGTGTGTAGGTTCTAGATAACGTGAAAATCATGTTGAAAACACTTAATTTTAAGTGTTTATAAAGGACAATCAAGATTGTACGTAGCAAGCTACACATGGTATTTTACAAAGGGTATGAAGCATATCAAACGAACTTCAAATGACCTAAAACGGAGTTGGTTGAAATCAGAATGCTTCAAGGAATAAGGAACTTGGCCAAACTGCTCATGAACCAGAATAGAAGATACTAAACCAGGAAAAATAGTGTGCAAAATATCTTGAATCATTTCACCCTCAATCCGATGTCAAAACGGCTCCGCTTTGGAGTGTGTTAAGGTCACATCGGGGAGTGAAACCAGATGGACTGGTTTTTACAGTTGGAAACAATTGTTGCCATATCTCAAACCAAATCATCTGGTGGAGAACCAGATGATCCGGTTGCTTGTTTGGGAAATTTTCCCCAAATTAAGCATCGGTCCATTCGGTTCCAATCCAGTTTGGACCGACTCCAAGATCCAAATTTTCCCAATAAGTAGGCCACGATATTTCTCATTCCCACCAACTCTACACACTTCTCCACTCCTCTCCTATGAATCTTATAGTATTTTACTCTTTGAGAGTCTTGTATTTTGAGCGATATTGTTTTAGAAATTTTCTACAGAGAAGCTAATGAAAATTGTGAGTAAAATATTACGAGATCTACTCTTTAAGAGAGTGAGAAATTTTGTATGAGATTCGAAGATCTCGATCGTGCTGCAATGTCAATGTCTTATTGGCACCATAAGCCAATAGGGTTTCTAAATGTTTGGTCTTCACCGTTAAGAATATCGTTTAAGAAAAAGCTTCAAGAGGGGGATCTTTGGAGCGTGGACATATGACAATTTTTTTGAACCATGTAAAAACATTGTGTCATCTCTCATCCCTAATCTATTTATTCTCTGCACTTTAATATTTTACATCATTATTATCTTTATTTATTTATCTATTTTACGCATTTAAGCTTCCCCACATTTATTTAATTACATAATTATTTTTATTGCTTGATTGTTTATTTTTTATCTATTATTTAATTTCAAGCACTTTGTTTTTGAAATATTAAAATATTTCTTTTAAACTATTTTCCCTTTAAAGGGGTGCCATATCGATCCTTCAACTGGTATCAGAGCTTGGTGCTCAAATATTTATACTTAATTGCCTTGAGTTATGCCATCATATTTTAATTTTCAACAAGGGTAATCAATTTCAAAACCTTCATTTTTGGATAGAGTAGATTTTAATTTTTAGAAAACTAGAATGAGAATTTTTATTCAATCTATTGATTACAATTTATGAAAATTCACCAAAAATGGTCCTTACGTGCCTAAGTCACGAGATTTGACCAAGAATTACAAAATTAAATTGTCTTTAAATGCCCAAGCTATGAACATCTTATATTTCACCTTAAATATAAATGAATATAATCGTATATGTATGTGTGTATCTGCAAAAAATAATTGGCATGTACTAGAAATCACACGTGAAGGCACAAATGATGTTAAAGATTCTAAGATTGATATGCTCATGCATGAATATTAAATGTTTAAGATGTGTGAAATTGAAAGCATTAGAGATATGTTTGCTCGTTTCAATAGCATTGTAAGTTCCCTTAAGACTCTTGGTAAGACCATCACTAATAGTGATTTGGTGAGTAAAGTTATTAGGTCGTTATCAACGTTATGGGAGAACAAGGCAATTGTTATTCAAGAAGCGAAAGATCTTAAGATACTTTCTTTAGAAGAACTCAAGGGATCATTGATGATTCATGTAATAGAGTACATAGAAGAGGATGTGGACTATATATAAGGAGAAAATCTACTATTTAAAGTCGCATCTATTGAGAACCAAAGTGAAGATGAAGATGAAGATCTAAGATACATATGTGCATAATGGCACACATTGAGGTTAGCAAGCTTAATTTTCATAATAATCTAGATTTTTGAGAATTCAAATGAATTTTTCTTTATTTTTTGTATGCAATTAAAATTAAATATTTTTATTTAAATTTAAAAAACTGCATACATTGAGGGGGAGATTTTTCAAAAGTTGAAATTTTTATTTTGATGATTTCGAAAGGGGGTTACTAAATTGTGAATGGAGAATTTTTACGAAAATGTGTATGTTTAACAAATGGCATGCTAATTCTTTTTTATGATTTCAATGGGTGAGAAATATAGTTAATTGCAAAAGGGAATGGATTTTAAAATTTTAAAATATAGTTAATTTGTAAAAGGGGACGAATTTAAAAATTTTAAAAATTTTGAATTCTTATTGCATATGCGTATAAAAAGTTTATAGTTAATATTTTTTGCAATCAATTATTTCTCACAAAGGAACCAAACCAAACCGCCCATGAACCAAAAAAGAAGATACTGAACTGGGCAAAACAGTGTGCAAAATGTCTTGGACCGGTGCACCCACAATCCGGTGTCAAAACCGGCTCTGCTTTGAAGGGTGTTTATGTTTAACAAAACGAGCAGTAAAACCGGACGATCCAGTTTGGAACTGGACGAACCGGTTTCTATAATTGGAAACAATTATTGTCGTATCTCAAATGAGATCCATCCGGTGGAGAACCGGATGATCCGGTTGCTTGTTTGGGAAATTTTCCCCTAATCAAGCAACGGTTCATCTGATTCCAATCTGGTTTAGATCGATTCCAAGATCCAATTTTCTCCTATAATAGGCCATGACACTTCTCATTCCCAACAAGTCTACACACCTCTCCACTCCTCTCCTATGAATATTATAGTATTTTATTCCTTAAGAAGAAAGTGAAAATTGTGAACAAAATATTGAGAGATCTACTCTTTGAGAGAGAGAAATTTTGTAAGAGATTTGATTATCTCGACCGAGCTGCATTGACAAGGTCTTATTGGCATCATAAGCCAATACGATTTGTAAAGGTTTGGTCTTCACCACTAAGAAGATCGTTTGGGAAAAATCTTCAATGGGGGATCCTTAGAGCGTTGACGTAGGGATAGGTTTTCCTGAATCAAGTAAAAACATAGTGTATCATCTCTCTTCTGTACTCTCTTTATTTTCTGCACTTTAATATCACACATCATTATTATCTTTATTTATTTATTCTACGCATTTAAGCTTCCGCACAATTATTTAATTGTGTAATTATTTTTATTGCTTGATTGTTCATTTTTTATCTGTTATTTTATTTCAAGCAATTTGTTTTTTAAATATTAAAATATTTCTTTTAAACTATTTTCCCTCTAAAGGGGTGCTATATCGATCCTTCAACTATAACGCCCTGATCCCCGAGAAATAAATATGTATATAATTTCACAATCCAAAATTCTCTAATTCAGTTAAAACCCTAATTTAAGAAAATCTCCAAATTGAAAATCTTAATTTTGTCCTAACTTTAACATTAAATAGCGAAAGCTGAAAATTATATAAAAAAATTATTCAAAAAACTTTAAAAAATGATGTATTAATCAATAATAAAGTCAATAATGAAAAATCCTTAAAGCATGAAAGTCAAGAATATAAACGTAGAATAAAACATGAAAATTCTTACATTTATGTATCAATTCTACTTAACAAAAAAAATATGCTTCTCATACCATATAGTTAATAATTAATTGAAAATCTCCTATTTCTGCTCACCATGACAGTCTCTCAGTCATGCTACTCGCCATCACCTGCAATACAATCATCTGTGGGGGAGTGAGTATTAAAAATATTATGTGAGTAAACTTACATACTAATAAGCTTCACATGACATAAATGTAAACAAGTGACTCATGCAAGTATAATTTTAACATATTCACTTGATTATAAAATCACATAAAGTACTTGCAATTCATATATCTGAATTTCATTGGTTATCATGAAACTTGAACTTGTACTTGTAACTTGTCTTATCATGATTTGACTAGACATATTTCTCAATTGACAACATAACCAAAATTGAACCACACTTAAACTTGAACTTGAACTTATGACATGAACGTGTACATGGCGAAATGGGTGTTCTGAAGTTAGTGTCACTTAAGGTTATCTAAACCATAAGGACGCTGACATGAACATGGTGACACCCATTTGTCTAGCTGATAACATGAGATGAACAATCTAGTTACTTGATAACTAAGGAATATGTCTAAGTCTACTCTTTATTCATTTATCATTTCATTTGAGTTAATTTCATGACACATGGTAACTTGTATTCCTGGCTAACATGGAACTTATTCATGAATATAAACATTATAACTAATGTGTGTAAAACTCAAAATGTACTCATACATAATATGGTAATTAACTTTATCATGATATGTCAAAATAAATAAAATGCTTGATCATAAGATTTAACAACATAAAAAAATTAATAAAGCAATATTAAATTAAATAAGCTACAGTCATGACATATGAATTAAATTATTATAAAAGTCCACTTACCCGGACTGATACGAATAAAACTCAACAATTATTGATCTAAAATCCAAGGATCCCAGATAATTAAATAGTCAAATAATAATTTATTATTTCAATATTATTATCTAATAAATTAGGAGAGCGAATGTGGTCGAAAAAGGGTGAAAATAACCTGGGTAATATTCTGATCGAAGTGGTTCAGATCGGTTCAACTTAGCCTGAAATGGTTTGGTCTGGAAGGGTAGAATGGTTCAATCTGGTTCGATTGGACCAGTTCAAATCAGTCAAGTTCAGCTGAACCGCTTCGGTTCAACTAGGTCAGTTCAGGTTGGGTCAGTTTTTGGATCGGGCTCAAATTCCTGGGTTGAGTCAGAAAACTAGGTGACATTCTGATAGAAAGAGAAGAAAGAGAGAACACGAAGAGGAGAGTTTCACCAATGGTGGAATCTTCGATCATGGCAGGCATAGAGGGTGAGAAGGAGAGAGAAAATGAGAGAGCGGTAAAAGGAATTTAAGAAAAGGGAATAGAAAGAAAGCAAGAGCGGAGAAATTGAGGATGATAGAGCTTACCAGAGAATGAGTGATGATTGGGGAAGCTACATGTCATGAAATGATAGTGATTCATTACTGCCATGGAAAGAAGAAAAGAAAGGAAGATACAAAATAAGGACGAAATTAATTCAGAGAGAAGAAAGACAAGCAACAAAATTGAGAAGAAAATAAATCAAATAATAATTCTTACCAAAATTGATGAACGGGGATGAAACGACTGTGGCGCACAAACAAAGATGAAAGAATAGGGTTTACATATAATGGATCAACATTTGAGAGCTGCCAAAGATGAAACGAAGAAGAAGAAGGGACATAGGGCTTGCTGGAAAACGTTTGAGAGAGAGAGAGAGAAATAGTGGCTAAGTGAGAGAGATGGAGAGGAAGAGGGATATAAATAATATTAGGTTGGGGTTTTGATAGGGTGTATAGTCATTAATGTGTGAGTGAAACTAAAATTTACTAAATTACCCTTTTTGAGTTCTTGGGATATTACACTATCCCCTCCTTAAGAACTTTCATCCTCGAAAGGAATATAACTTATTGAATAACTATGGGTACTTGAAAAGTATCTTCGTTCCCACGTTGCATCCTTGATTCAATGATTTCTCCAGAAAATCTTGACTAACAAAATCGTGTTGTTACGAAGAGTCTAATTCATGCGCTTTAGAATTCTGATTAGTTTTTTCTCATAAGTGAGGTCATCACGAACTTGCAAAGGTTAAAAATCAATTACATGTGTTGGATAAAGCACATACTTGCGAAGCATTGAGATGTGAAACACGTTATGTACACATGAAAGAGCTGGTGCTGAAGCGAGCCAGTAGGGCAAAGGGTTTCCTTTAGAGAATAGATGCACATTGTAATGCCTTCCATTCTCAAAAACTTAGGCTCATTATAGAGCCATGGCCCTGAGTTTCTTTTAGAGAACGAATATCCATTGTAGTGCATTTCATTCTCAAGGACTTAAGCTCATCGTAGAGCCATGGCCCCGAGTTTCCTTTAGAGAATGGATGTCCATTGTAGTACATTTCATTCTCAAATACTTAGGCTCATTGTAGAGCCATGGCAATGTGTTTCATTTAAAGAATGAATGCTCATTGTGGTGTATTCCGTTCTCAAGGACTTTCATTTGTAAATGTTCAGAAGGAAAGAACAAAATAACACAAAGTTTTTTACATGAAAAAACCTTTAAAGGGAAAAAACCACAAGAATTATTCCCTCGTAATTGTAATAGCTTTTTTACATATTTGGATCGACGTAGTATCTCCTCAAAATAGCGGTGTTCAATGGTTTTACTAAGTTTTGGCCACTTCTGCTGTAAGAAAATAATATATGTTGCCTCCAACTTTGCTGACTATGTAAGGTACTTCCCAATTTGGTCACAATTTTCCTTCAGTCTGAACATCTTTTTCAGCACTAGGTCCCTTATTTGGAGTTCCCGTTTTCTGGTCCTTCTTCAAAAATAAGACCTTCTCTTATGATTGTAGTTGGCTATTCAGATAAGAGTCCCTTATTTGGAGTTCTCTTCCAGGAAGTCAAGTTTTTCTCTCATTAATTCAGAATTTTGTGACTCATCCAACCTTGACGTTATTATTGGACTCTTATTTCAATGGGTAGAATAGCTTCCATCCCATATGCTAATGCAATTGGAGTTTCTCCCGTTCACTCTCTTAGGGTTGTTCAGTAAGCCCACAATATTGTTGATAATTCTTCCACCCATTTTCCTTTTACCAATTCTAGTCACTTATTTAGACTTTCTAGAAATGTCCTGTTAGATCTTTCTGCATGGTTGTTCCCTTGTGGGTAATATGACATTGAAAATCAATTTCTGATTTGGAGTCCTCCACAAAGGCTTTAACTATTGTTCCCGTGAACCATAGCCCGTTGTCTGAGACGAGTATTCGAGGAACTTCGCACCTGCATATGATATTTTTCTAGATAAATCATTTTACCTCTTCCTCTCAGATTCTGGTGTATGTTTGCGCTTCGATCCACTTCATAAGTAGTTCGTTCAACAAGTAAGAATCATTTCTATGCTAGCGCCATGGGGAGTCCCACTATATCCAAGGTCCACTACATGAACGGCCATGGACTTGTCACATGTTTGAGTTCTCTAGGTGCCATTTATGCAACGGAAGCAAAGCGTTGATATTTGTCACATTTATTCTCATACTGTTTCACATATTGATACACTTTAGCACTTCAGATATGTATGATTCCCACGGATTCCTTCATGGATTTTCGATAGCACGTACTAGGCTTCCCTTAGCTCTAAACACTTCTAATATAGACCTGAAAATGATATACGACAAAGTATTCCATTCAACGAATACCTTACACTTCACTACTGCACTTTTCTTCCCAAGAGCTTGTCTTTCGACAATTCTCCACTTGTCAGGTAACGGATAATATCGTCTAGCCAGCTAGACTTCATGTCAACTTCCACATCAGCGATGACTGGGAACAGGCTTTTTATGCTTGGTTCTTCGAGAAATTCCACATGTACATTTTTTTAAAATGACAGGTACATTTTTTATATGGAAGTTGTCGCGATGATCCTAGTGTTGCTAGAGCATCTACGTGGTTGTTCTCAGTCCTTGAAATCTGTTGGATTTTGTATACTTTTAGGCAATGTTTGGTAGTTAGGATCGTATTGTACTAAATTTATCAGACTACACTATACTGTATAATATTAGATTAAATAGTACTATCCAGTATTTAGTGTTGTATTAATTATAAAATGGTATCACTTGTACAATGTTTGGTCTAACGTAGTACTAGATTGTAAAACTATTTACAATTTTCTCCCACATAAGTCTATTTGCTTCCCTTAATATGTGCATTTTCTACTAATCATTCATATTTTAACAATCTTTCAAGATTTTAACATTTTGATCACTATTATAGGATGATGAACCACCATTAATTTAGAGAGATCAATAATAAGATTGTTGGTTTGTGAGACCCAATTGTTATTGAAAAAGTACCAAAACTTACACTTATTTGCAATCTCATTAATAATTTATACAAAGTCCACTAATGCAAAGAAAAACAAAACTTTAAAATTATAAGTATAATTGTAAAGTATAATGGAACTGGAAAATGTTTTAAAAGAAATCCTCAAAAAAGAAAGAAGAAAGAGAAGAGGAGAAGAAGAAAGAGAAGAAGAGCGGAAAAGCGGAAGAGGAACTGAGCAAAAATTTCCTCAAAGCTAAAATTGAAATGATGAGAAGAAATCGACGGTCAGGACGAGAATGATAGTATAAAAATTACCTTTCGAGGTCATTTCAACCCTTATTTATACTTGAAGCTAAGCTGAGGAGAGACCTAGATACTATTATCCGGGAGCGCGACACCTCTTTAAGTATTCTCTTCTTGTATGGATGGCTCATAGATGCTTGTAGGCCTCCTTGTTTTTAGAGTACCCATGGGCTTGTAGATTGTTGAGTCATCACGGCGAGGTTTATGAAATCCTTACTTCAGGATCGTATCAAAAAGCTCGAAACCCAGTTAAATTTATTCTTTTAATATTATATTTCGTTGTGCCTTATCCAGATCCGTTTTGAGGGAGTTATGACTAGAGATGGTAACTGAGTCGGGTCGAGCTAGTCTCGGGCCTTTTCAGACGATTCACGGGTCAATCTCGGGCCTTTTCAGACAGTTCATGGGTCACTCCCGGGATGGCCCATGAAATATATAGGGTAGCCTGTGATGAACCGCTGAACCGGAATGGACAGTCAATTTTCCTTTAATATGTTAAAATTTTCAAAATTACTGATGGGGAGAGTTGAACCTTGGTGGGAAGGAAGAAAATGCAAAGTAATACCACTAGGCTAAATAGAAATGATGTTACAATCCTTAATTATTTTCTTTTATCACTTTAGAATCTCGATAGAAAAACTTATCATAATAAGTAAAATAATTATAAAAATTAATAATAACAATAAAGATTCCAAGTATCATAAATTATTATTTTATGTATTGAATTAGAGAGTTGTATCACTATAAATTAGAGTCATACCAACTAGGTTGGCACCCGCCTATCTATCAATCACTTACAACGAGCTAAACAATCTTTACATAATTTAATAATATTATCATTTGCACTAGCATTATCAAGAGTGATACTGAAAATACTATTAGAAATATTATATTCACGTAATATAGTCATAATATATTGAAAAATTACATTACATGTCTGAGAGTAATCACATTGTCGAAAACCTATTATTCTTTTATTTAACTCTCACTTATGATCAACAAAATGTAACTAATCACATTGTCTAAAACCTATTATGTTTCTTATTTTGTTACCGCATTGTATTCTAGTGTTAGATTGTAGTCTGATAGTAGTGTACTATAACACTACATTATGTAGTATTTGGTTTGGATAGCTATAACTTGTTTTGTTTGTATTTTTTTTTTTTTGCTTTTATGTCTTGTTAATTGGTCTTGACGTATGTCCTTGGTGTATTTTTCTTTGATCAAATAAAACATCCATTTAAACAAAGTCATATTAACATTTTATTTAATTAAATACTTTAATTTCAAAAATATTTTATATAAAGAATTGGATAAAATATGTTGAAAGAAAATAAAAACTTAATATAAATATTGTCTTGGTGTGATGGTAAGAAGTCTGTTTAGGAATAGAGAGTTAATGGTTCAAAGTTCATCATACACATTATTTATTATTTTTAGAGGTCTGGTTCGGGCCCGCGTGCCGGTCCAAATTGGGCCTAATATCGAGTCAGAGCCAAGGCGGGCTACATGAACATATTGTAAGGCCTGAAAGGAACGGGCATAGGCATGTGGTCTAGAACGGCACGACACTGTACACCACCACTAGTTATGACACTTAATTGAGTCGTTAGAGTGGTTATGGTATTTCTGGAATATTCTGTTCATAACTGCTTCTTCCATTCAACGGTCTTTAACTTTTCAATCCATGTTTAACATGATAATTGATTGAGTGTCTATCACATGTAGGTCATACCATTAATATATTGTTCACCCCCACTAGCGGGCATGGCGGCAAATGGTCGACAGTGAGATGCTCAATCACAACTCAACTCTATCACTGATGGCGACTCTCCTCTTAAATTCGTGTCATAATATGAAAATCTTCAAAATATTCTAAAATGAGGGTTGCTATCCATCATAGAATCCTGGTTCCCTTGCTTAAGGATTGAAAAGGTTGTTTTCAAAAGCTCTTTTCAAAACATGAGCAAAAAGAACAAGCAAGGCGTGCGACAGTATTGCTGGGTCTGGGTGTCGTTGACCTCATCTTTATTTTTATTTCACAAGGAAAAAACACTTATATTATATGCGTTACTGCTTACACTAGCTCGATATTGAATCCAAATCCATCCAATGTTTTAATCCGAAATTCGTACACTTTTATAACAATTTTTTATAATACGTTAATAGTATATATATAGTTTCACATCAAATACGATAATAGCAAAATATATTTTTGAATTGTGAAATGAATGTAACTTCTATCTGGTGCTTGCAACGATTCTAAGCACTATATTAGTGCACGGTGTTGCTCTACATAACGAGGTATTAAAGATAGAGACTCCAATGGGTTCCCTCATAGAAATTTCATTACATCGTCCAACATCTTTGAACTACATGCACCAAGAAACTAATGAGGCAAATGAAAGGGTAAAAATCTTTGCACAACTTCACCCCCAAGAATTAGTATATTTGACATGCTCTAGCAGTTTAATTACGTCACACAAAAATAAACAAAAAAAAGCTGAAAAGAACTAGGATAAGAACTCAAGTCAGATGACCTCCATGAAAGGAGTTCCACAAACCAGGACCACATGAATCTTCGTCCTCTTCCTTGGATTTTCCCCTCATAGACAACAACCCAAAAGCTGCGTTTGGTGCCTGCATTAAGTCAAGTGTCACATGCTCACCATTTTCATTAATATTAATGTCCCAACCATGTCCCTCACAATAAGACTGATGCTGGTGATATAAAAGAGAATTTGACCCATCTTGTGCCTCAGTCTCATTAAATTCTTCAACTGATTGATTGTTCGGGTGCCACCTGTCTTGGTCGAATATGAGCTGCCGAGCAAAGACTGCAGCGCGATTCTCTGCTATCAGTTCTCGTAGAGCGGCACTGGATCTTGTGGAGAGATCAGATGTAGCTGTCCTTGTATCAGTCATTGTAGTTGACAGAAGAGAGAGAGCACATCCCGTCGTTGTTGTTGATAAGTATGGAAATCTCCCGGCTGTCAATTTGTTCTCTGTTTGTCAAAGAAACTATTTTTCATTCTATGTTAAACATCCAAATGCAATTGTTTCAAAATCATATCAAATGGGAACTAATGTATCCATCTCGAGAGAGTTTCACTTTCATCGCCTACTTATCTTGGGCCACGAATTACATTTCGTCTCAGAAAGTGGCCAATGGATATTAAACTTTTAGATCATTAGGGAACGTTTTCCCCAAATTATTTGTTACTCTAAGTAACCAAACATAAAAGATTTTGCAGAGTTGGCTAAGGAACTTACTTTGCAGTTTGTTTTGTGTATTGTGGTATGGGTAGGTAGAAAATGTAACATGTTTGCTTATGCTCTTGCAAAGCATAGTAATGGTCATAGCTTGTGGAGCTTTAAATTTTCTATCTTACCTGTTAGCATTGCTAATATTGTTGAAAGAGAAAAAAGCTCATTGTTAGAGGTAAGCTTAGGTCACTTTAATTGTACATGTTGTCTTTAAGATTATTCTCTCTGATTTTTTGAAAAAAGAACATAAAAGATTTGTAGTGACAACGTGACATTTCCAAGTTGACCAAATTTAAGTTGAGGTATTTGATGAAAAACATAGGTTGAGGTATTATAAATATAAAAAAAAACTCGATTTCAAGATATTATATATATATTTCCCTAATATTTAGATTATAATTAAGTATGGAAGGAGCATTGAGTCGATTAATATTTTAAATGTACTTAAAAAATTCTTTTTATAAATATAGGATTTTTTTCCTTTTTTACATGTCGGTGCCTGAAAGTGTAAAGATATTTATAATATTGCATGTTGAAATCATCTTCGCCTCTCTAAGTTTCTCTAGAATCCATATCTAGATTATTCTATAAATTTCTTCCAGTACTTTCTCTATGTGGCAATTCAAGAACTCTCTAGTTGATTAATTTGTTGTGTAACTAAGATTGATTCTGTCATTGAAATTCAAAGAATCATGTTTATTGTCTTGAGTGCAATATTATAAACTCATCACGATTCTTCACTCTAACGTGTGCAACACGCGCGTATTCCATAACTAACTAGTTAAAACTATGGCAAAAGCACACATATATAATGAATTACCCAAAGGAACATTCTGATTTTAATTTGATTTTGAAAATCATTTAAAATTATTTTTAGCCAATCAATGTACTCAAAATAATAAAGTTGAATTTTTAGATTAAATGAAATTTTCAACTTTAAAATCAGAGATCAAAACCCTATGTTATCATAACATTTTCAAACATGTTTTCGGATTATATTTCATGAAAAAAATTAAGTGTAGAAATAATACCTTGAAAAGAGTTCCTCCCAACATAATCATGGGAGCTCTTTCTTCTTCTCTCATTATGCCCTGCTAATCTCCTCCTACAACTCCTCTTTGATTCGTCAAACTCTGACACTACATGAAACCTAATCCCCCAAATTTCCCTAATTAGTAATATTAACACATTTAACTCATCGTATCCAAAATTTAAAAAAACAACTAAACAATGACTGAAATTTTAAATTTTGATGAAAACCCAAAATACCCTTTGAATTAGAAAAACAACTAAGAAAAAAAATTTAGAGAAGTGATGAACCTGCTGCACTGCTGACAAAACCGCTGTTCTAACCCTAAAACGAGAACCTTGGGAGCCTTGGAGTGCATTTCACACACCTTATGCCTTCTGTGGTAATCCTTGGCGTTAATCAACGCCACGTGGCAGCCCTCCACCTGACACCTCGGCACGGTGGTCGGCGACGATGAAGAGGAGCCAGAACCACCCTCTCCACCATAATACAAGGCTTTGCCTCTCTTCCTAATCCCAACAGAAGATATGCACCCAACGACATGCCGTTCACCCACCGGCGTAGTGGCGTCCTCAAAGTAATGCCTCTTGCCGAGCTTCAAGCACGTGAGGTGTGGATCAGGGTGAAAGTGGGTCCCACCACCGGCGTATAGGTTATGATCCAGCTGCACCCCTTGGATTTGGTCCTGGTGCATTACCACACCCAACCCATGAGGAGGAATCCATAGCGTATGCCCTCCACTCTCCTCTAAGCACGTGGTGGTTGATCTACAACTTACCGCCGCCGACCCGGTGGCGCCGTACAAGGTATTAGTATGAGGCCAATCCAATCCCAACCGAGAAGAATTAAGCTCCCATATATTAGCCCAAGCAATGTTGGAATTATTATCATTTTGGTCTCTGGTAGAGTTGCTGTGACTGTGACCCATCAGGTTTCCGTCAATTTCCATCACAGTCTGAAAGTGTATGTGTCTGTTACTAAGAGGGTATGTTAATTAGAGCAGGTTGAATGCCGGGATTGGTGGATTTGGTTGGGTGTATGGGAAGAGAAGACAGCTGAGAATGGACATTTCTGGAGTCTTGGAAGGGTAGTGATTGGTTGGGGGTTTTATGTTAGAGAAGAAAAGGAAAGGGAAGGGAAAAAAAGGTTAGTGTTGGGGAAAGAGAGAAAAGAGAGAGAATCAGGGTCAGTTGAAGTGTGTTTATGGCTATTTTTTTAACCTTTGGTCTATACCAACTGGGTTGTTGTTAAAGTGCTTCAAAGTTGTAAGAAAAGCTGCAAAAGTTGCCCAGGCAATAAAAAAAATTTAGATGATTTGTAAAAGTTTAAGTAAAAATTTGCTTGTTTGGAGGTAAGCTGTGGCTCATAATTTTAAGATATTTTCATATTACTGATTGAACATGTGGCTTGAATTACATGTCAGAGTTTCTACTAGCAGGTCAAAATGTTTTTCCTAACTTATAATTGGGAACATATGTTGGGTGGAACAAAATGATAGGGGGTTTGTCTACAATCCTAAGTCATCTTAGTGAGTCATATTCGTTCCTCTTATGTAAAACAATATACACTTATTATTGGACTAGGATAAGTTCATCTTATCAAATTTTAAAAGTGCCAATAAATTTGTATAATTGTTTCATATTGTTACTTTGGAATGAAAATACACTTTATGTTATGTATAAAAGGCAATGAATTTGGAAGTGCTTTTTTAAAAATATTTTAATTCATATAAACATAATACTACAAAACACATTTTATTTAGAAATATTGTCGAAACATTTTTTAATACGTTGAAGGATTTATACGAAAAATATATATTCAAAGTGTTTTTTAAATGTTTTCAAATACAAATAAATATGCTCTAAAATTTATTTAAGTGACTCATACAAATATGAATATAAAAACTTATTAGCTGAGATAGTACAATTTTAATGACTAGTCAAAACACTATCAAACACACCTTACCTCACTAGTCCAAAAAACTCTAGATAAATTCAAAATCAAGCATCATTATATATTAGAAATAAATGAGATGCATTGTTTTGATAATTATTTTACACACTACATTTTTTGTCAAAGTTACATTATAAATTCTAAGGGGAATGGAGAAATATGACTCGAACCTACGATATCTAAAGTATAGGTGAGAGAAGTTAACTAACTACGTCAACTCAACTTATCTTACACACTATACACTAATCTACATAAAAGAATTGAAAAATTATAAATAGCAAAAAAAACAATATCAATCAAGTGGCATGTAAAGAAGAGAAGAAATTGGATGGCTCATAATATAGGGTGGGCCATTCTATCACTATGTGATGTAATACAAAGAGTTAGAAACTCGTATAGAGAGAGAAAGAGATTGAAAAGACTGAAGATAGAGATCAGAGCAGCAAGAGAAATAGTATGAATATATTTATTATACATAAGATAACTGATTATTTATGATATGCATGAATTTATTACGTAAGAATCAACATAAACTATCTGATTTATATCTTATCTACATGGAATCATGAAACTTCTACACTACCAGCCAGATTATTTGAATCATCTCCTATGAAACTTATGAAACTTATAAGTGACGATCCAAATGTGAGGCATACTTTCAATAAATAGCCATGGGTATTGTGGTCTTTTAATGAATTTATATATCGTTTATTATTATCAATTAGGAAAAACGTAGTACATATCATGTCTCATGAAATTTCTCAATCATACGAGGATGTAAAGAATTTTTCGCACCACCCCTGATTCTAACATTCCATGTGAGAGAGTAAATTAAAATAATGAGCTCAATTACTAGATTTATTTTGAATAACAAAATGAAGGGATGAGAGAGGTGTAAGGCAAGGATTTCATAAAAATTTAGGAGCACACTTAAATTAACTTCAAATTTTGATGAGATCGAATGCATTTCTATAAATATACATATACACATATTTGTGTCACTTAAATATGACAAGCACACACGCCCAATTATGATGAGTGGAATATATACACACAAAGAAGACAAAGAACTCCTAGGGAAGTAACATAACTGAATTGAGTCATTGATGATGAGGCTTCAAAGCTTAAGTCAGATCTGATTCGTGTATGTTTTGATAAAATTTTCTTAATCCCAAACTGGACTTACCTTCGAATGGCGTTGGAGTATCTTATTTATAGAGAATGGACTTACCTTCGATATACCTTTAGAATACTAGTGTCAAATATTATTTAATGTTATTTGAGGGGTTAGTGGTTGTACTAAATGTGATAAAGCTGACCCGTTGCAATGCATATGATGCTGACAAGGCGTATAGTAATTGGTGACATTTCCTTTTCAAGATCTACTTGCACCTCATGACATTGGAGCTTTTCGTCTTTATAACAGTGACAATGATGTGACATCACGAAACACTTTCTGAAGACGTGTTGTTTTGAGATTCATGGCGGGGTTTGTTCTGACAACACACTCGGGAATGATTCTTTCTCGCTACTAAGGTTGGGCTTATGAGATTGTCCTAAACCATATCTTTATATATGTTTCATGTTATCAAATAACCAATTTCGATTACTTTACTCCTAACCACCAGGTTGGACAACAGACACAAGGGTGTTCGGTTTGTCCACTTTCACTTCCTTAGGAAATGCATGTTTTCATCGTTCTAATCGTGTTGTTAAACATTAATTTCCTTTGAATGACAGGCTACATGGAAAACAATGAGAGATCGACTCGATGCTAGGCATTAAAACTTTGGAAAAGTGTCATGATTGAGGAGAGATCAACTTGGATTCTTCTATAGTTGTTTGGTTACATAGTGTAGGATCATTGTGTCGAACCAACGATCATGAACTTTGGTGAGTGTTTGAATCTTAGATGAGAACTTAAAAAGTAATACTATGTCAGGTATTCTTGATAAGTCTAAAGGGGCCCTGCTTAACATGGTTCAAAAGCCTCAAGTTGAGGTTCATTAGCTTTTTCCCTCAGCTTGGTAAGTCCATCTTTGTCCAGTTTAAGAGTAACAAAAAGGTCACCACAAAAGCACATGATTTATTCTTCATGGCCTAGAAGAAAGATGAAATTCTGAAGATCTACATCGACTGATTTTACAAGATCGCACTGTGTGACGAGTTTGTGGCTACAACAGCCTTCAAAAATATGTTATAACCTAATTCCACGCTTCTAAGTAGCTTCGTAAGAAGCCTAAGACCATGGCAAAGAGTCTTATTGAGGCACATAAGTTTGTTATACTTGAGGAAGACACGATCAAGATGAAAGTCATTAATAGTCATAAAGAATCATAAAAGAAAGAGGATTAGGATACATGTTGTGATGATAGAGACGACTAGAACAAGTAGAAACGACCTCCGGAGGGGCTCACCTCCATAGAGTCGACATCCTAAGCGCTATGAATATTTTACATCTAGTAGTTTACTTTACCGTATATTATCTTTATCAATAAAATAGTAGTCAAGGTGTTTACTTAGAAAACATCATGTCTCCCTTATCTTTTCTATCACTTTGCTAAGACCACGTTGGGGGAAAGAGACATCCATAAGAGTTCTTAACTCCATGAGGCATCTTTATCATCTTAGATGAAAAAACTATAGTCAGATGCATCATTCATCCTTAGGGTTTGATGCATCCCTCATCCCTAGATGATGCATATTTAATCCAGAAGGTCTTATGCATCCATCATCCTTAGGATCTAATGCATCACTCACCCTTAGTCATATACATGTTTTGATCTGATTCATCCCTCATCTTAAGAGTATGATGCACCCCTTGCCTTCGGTCAACTGCATCATCCTTCCTCAAGTTCCGATCCATCCCACACCTTTCGTCAAATTGAGAGTAAGGCCATTATCGATTAGTTTGAGAGTAACAAGAAGGTCAAAAAGAAGTGCATGTTTTGTTCTCTATGTCCCAGAAGAAGGATGAAACTTTAAAGAGTTGTGTTGATCAATTTAGCGGGGAGAAGGTATAGATCACAAAATGTGATGACTTTATGGCTATAACTACATTCAAAATTGGGGTTGCTTCCTGATTCTAAGGCTTATGAATGTCTTATTCATAAGAAGCCTAAGACTATTGCTGAGAGTATTGTTTAGCCACATGCGTTTATTATACTTGAGGAAAACACAACCAAGAAGAAAAGTCATTAATAGTGTCAAAGACTTACATATGAAAGATGATCAAGATAGAAGTCACGATGATACAGGTGACCGGGACAAGTGAAATCGATCCTTAAAGAAGTTCACCTCCATAGAGATGACATCCTAAGAGCTATGAATATTTTACATCTAAGAGCTTACTTCACCTGGATATTATCTTGATAAATATAATAATAGTCTCAATATTTATTTAGGAAACATTGTCTCTCCCTACCCTTTTTCTCTCACTTTGCTAAGACCTTCTTAGGGACAAAGACCTCCATTAGAATTTTCAACTCCATGAAGCATCCTTATCATCTTAGATGAAAATACGATGGTTAGATACATCTATCATCCTTTGAGCCGGATGCATCCCTCATCTTTAAGTGATACATGTTCATATTTAGGGTTTGATACATCCATCATACTAAGGGAATGATACATCACTCACCTTCAGTCATATTCATCTCTCAATTTTAAGGTCTGGTGTGTCCCTCACCTTCCGTCATATGCATCTCTAATCCTAAGGCTTTGATTTATCACAGCCTTTAATAAGATGTATACTTCGATCAAATGGATCTCTTACCTATGATCAGATGTATCCTTCATATTCGGGGTCTGATGCATGCCTCACTATCGGTCAGATGTGTCCCTCGCCTCTAGTCAAAAGCATTTCCTACCTTCGATCAGATGTATCATTCACCTCCAATCAGATGCATCATTTATCCTTAGAGTCTGATGCATCCCTCATCCTCATGGTCGGATGTAATTCATCATCAAGATCTAATACATCTTTCTTACCCAAGGTTGAAAGATCCTCTGATCTTATGAATCCCCCTCCTTTAATCGTATACATCCTTCTCACGGTTGAATGCATCCCTCGAACTCAGCCAGATTTATCCTTAATCTTTATGGTCTAACGTATCCCTCATCCTTATAGTCTAATGAATCATTTTCCTATAGTCTTATGTATCTCATCCGTTACCTCTTATCAGATGCATCATATGCTTCAGGTCAGGTGCGTCTCATGTCTCAACTTAGACGCAATCTTGTGTTATCACCTCAGATGAAAGGACTACGACCCCTCTGAGGCAAAGACATTGGTATACTTTCGAGGCATCCTATCCCAATCATATTAGATGGTGATATTGAAAGACCTCCACCGAAGTCAAATCTATGAGGAGTCTTTACCACCTTGGTAGGATAAAAAATCCTCCATAATAGTGTACGGCTCTACAAGGTTGTCCTCATCACCATAAATGATACGAACCAAGACCCTTTATTCAGGGAAAGAGCTCATTAAAATTCTTGAGGCACATGTTGTACCAAGATCCACTTGATTTAGTAAGACATGATCTTATCATGCATTCCTCTGAGAAAACAAAAAAATTATCCCGTCATTAAAATTTTTCTTAAATCAACAATGACTTAGAAATAGGGCATGACCTAGTATATACTTTGACCTTGCGTTCCTAAGTTAAGAATTCCTTGACACCAGACGGTAATAAGGAATGTCTAGGAATAAGGCGTAGATGGTAATTATACAGACACTAACAAGGCATGGTCAGAGTCATGCTCAATCACCACACCTTCCGACGCTCCCTCCTTAGTCTGCACATCCACTTTCAACTTTGCATGCTCTGTATGTGCTTCCATCAAGACCATGCAAGCTGTAACACAAGTCTCAGCTTCAATTTCTATCTCAGCATCAACCTTAGTGGCAAAGCCTTTTCAGACTTGGCCATCATGCATCTACATCAAACATTGAGATGTACTAACACAAATCTCAACATCCAGAGGCCTCAAATGTATGAACAACCATTGGTATCTAATGATGCTTGTTAATATAAATAACAAGTATCAACTACCAACCATCAAACCCTATTAACGTCTAGAGTGAATTTGGTAGTAAGAAAATACATCACGTGGATTCAAGAAGCATGCATTAATGACAAGACTAATTCAAAGTCTTTTTTTCTTAGAGGGAAAAATCAACTTGCGCCTAGCTAAGACTAAATTCAAATGAAGCCCATGGGACCTACATCACAGATCCATACAGCTCACCATGAAAGACACAAGTGCTGACGTGGAATATGCACCAAAGTTAGATGGCTGAGGTACACCCATGCGCTTGAGGTCGAGACCCACATGGCTGAGATAGACCCATACGCCAAGTTAAACTCATATCACTAAGGTAAACCCACATGGCCGAGTTTGATATTGGCTGAGGCACACCCATATGGCCAAGTCATAGCAATATCACCAAGGTAGAGTCACATGATACCACTAGCGCTCCTCAATTCGTATGAGTTATATGATTTATTAGGCAAGTCATTCCTTGAACCACTCGACTCGAGTCTGCTTCTATAGAGCCAACCCCCGTTTGATGAACTGTGTGGTCGATGTAAATACTCATCCTAGTGTCCATCAACATGAGGGATCTATAAAGAAAGATCCTCACCATGATGAGGTGACAACTAAGAATCTCCTCATATGGAGATCACAATACCTAAATCACAGAAATAAGAATATTGACCATATTTAATTCCTAGATGAAGTTCCCTAAAATCCCTTCATAATCTTGGAATGGAATATACTAACATAATTTGCGTATTTTCTAATTTATCTAGATTCTCTTTAACGACAGATTTATGATAGGTAAAACACCATATCATTCCTCTCATATCCTACAAATAAATGGTATGGTGCACCCTTCATAAAATGATATTATTAGCTCTTGCTCTCATTGTTGTTACTCTCTAAAAAACTTCCTAGACTTTACCGCCAACGTTTATTCGACCAGGCACCACACATGTGCTTGATTTCAATAATATCACGTGAATGAATCACGAACCAAGAATCGATGTGCGAAGCACAAAACGTTTCCAGAACAATCAAATTGTTAGCAATAAATTTTTCATGAAAATATTTTTTCTAGTTTAATCAATTTACATATTAATATAATACGTAAGGAATTAAATTCACTTTTAGGTGATGATAAGACCGATTCTTCAAACTCTTCATGAATGATCTCTAATTCTAAAAAGTTAGAAAGTTGGAGAGTTTATCACTTTTTTCTATTTTGATATAAATAGTTATTTATCTTTTAAGAAGGAGATCAAAATTATACTTTTGAATTTTTTAAATTTTAGCATAAATTAGATAACTTTTATCTTATAAGTAATCATCTCCTTGAAAGGAGGTGGCCGGCCACATCATGTCACTCAGGACTCATGTGGGGTGTGATCTCCTTCTACTACTGGAGTAGAACACTTTAATTCAATATTCGAATCTGTCACATTTTTCTTTATATGATTACTCACAATTTGAATTATCAAATCACTTTTACCTAATAAGTGACAAGATACTCAACTTTGAGTTATCAATTAATCATTGTCACATAAGTTATCATCTCCTTCTAAATGAAGGGGTCGTCCAGTCACAAGCACAAAGGGTCCCTGTATGACTTGATCTCCCTAAAAAAATGATCAAACATCATAGAGAATAGTTTCATGTGGTGTGCACAGACAGTGTGATCCCACCACACTGTCTAATCTAATTTTAACTTACTAAACAATTATATTATTTACAACTAAACTAATTTCATAAATTAGTTAATTAGGTTTTGTATCATATAATACTTGATAAAAGGACAATCTTATTATCACATATGTCTAGAATGTGTTATAATTTAGAGTTTGATAGTTCTAAACTATATCTCATAATCCTATTATTATTAATTAAACTCTTTAATTAGTATATCATTTTATTAACTCTAAAATTATTCCACAGTAAACTTGAAATTAACTCTTGAAATTATAGATAGTAATTTCTCAAAGAATTTAATAGTCCATTGATATAATCACTATATGTAGATCAATCCTCAATAAATAGTTCATAATTAGAGCTAGATAATAATCTGTTAACCTCTATAATTACTTATTTCTCCTTGAGTTTCATTGATTCACTAATAAATAAGAAATTCATGATATTATCACAAAGCAACCGCTCATATCATTCAAGACATAAATCAATACTCAAGGAACTATTTATATGACTTCATGATGAAAGAATGGATTTTGTCTTGTAAATCAACATTCTCAGTTATTCGCTTCAAAGATGCAAGGAATTGAGTTCGGTGACATATAGAACCTTTACTAGTAAGTCCAATAAGCATAAAGTTATAAATATGAGTATGTTAGTTACTCAAGATTGAGATCATTCTATGTACGATCTTCAACATGATAAAATTCAAATACTCTATATCCGATCGACATTATTAGAACTTTAAATTTATCGTCTCACAGTTCTATAAAATCTCACTATATAAAGTATCATCATTCTAATGTCTCCACATCAATAGTCTGGATAAGACTATTCTATTTTTAATAAAAATGTGTTGTACTTATAATTATTGATCAATTAGAGATCTCGACTTTAATTATTGATTACAGATATATTTTATTACCATCCTCAAACATTATCCTCTTGTATCTAACTCTTATATAAAATTATTAAGGTAATATATAATAGTCAAGGAATTCTCTAAATGAGGGGGTCATCCAATCACAAGCACAAAGGGTCCCTGTATGACTTGATCTCCCTAAAAAATGATCACATATCATAGAGAATAGTTTCATGAGGTAGGCACAGACAGTGTGATCCCACCACACTGTCTAATCTCATTTTAACTTACTAAACAATCATATTATTTACATCTAAACTAATTTTATAAATTAGTTGATTAGGTTTTGTATCATATAATACTTGATAAAAGGACAATCCTATTATCACATATGTCTAGAATGTGTAATAATTTAGAGTTTGATAGTTCTAAACTATGTCTCATAATCCCATTATTATTAATTAAACTCTTTAATTAGTATATCATTTTATTAACTCTAAACTTATTCCACAGTAAACTTGAAATTAATACTTGAAATTAAAGATAGTAATTTCTCAAAGAATTTAATAGTCCATTGACATAATCACTACATGTAGATCAATCCTCCATAAATAGTTCATAATTAAAGCTAGATAATAATTATTAACCTCTCTAATTACTTATTTCTCCTTGAATTTCATTTATTCACTAATAAATAAGAAATTCATGATATTATCACAAAGTAACCGTCATATCATTCAAGACTTAAATCAATACTCAAGGAACTATTTATAAGAATTCATGATGAAAGAATGGATTTTCTCTTGTAAATCAACATTCTCAGTTATTCGCTTCAAAGATATAAGGAATTGAGTTCGGTGACATATAGATACTTTACTGGTAAGTCCAATAAGCATAACATTATAAATATGAGTATGTTAGTTACTCAAGATTGAGATCATTCTATGTACGATCTTCAACATGATAAAATTCAAAAGATCGATATTATTAGAACTTTAAATTTATCGTCTCACAGTTCTACAAAATCTCACTATATAAAGTATCATCATTCCAATATCTCCACATCAATAGTCTGGATAAGACTATTCTATTTTTAATAAAAATGTGTTGTACTTATAATTATTGATCAATTAGAGATCTCGACTTTAATTATTGATTACAGATATATTTTATTCTTATCCTCAAACATCATCCTCTTGTGTCTAACTCTTATATAAAATTATTAAGGTCACATATAATAGTCAAGGAATTTTCATGACATTTATAATGTATCTAAGATACATGTATGAAAACATTAAATGAAAGACTGGTTCATTTGTTAATTAGCAATTGAATTTTTACATCATATGCTTAAAGGGCATTATTCTCAAGAATCCTCCACTTGCCCTAAAGTAAATGAGACATATCCCTTAATTCTAAACCCTCTAGATGACTTTCGATACTCTTGGTTCTTTCGTATTCCCCATTGTTCTATTTCATGGTTTCACGCATAGATCATGGGTATAGATCACGTGCAGATCAAGAATCGTATCATGACACAAAAGCTTCAATTTTTAGTTCACGCATCAAAGTTATGATGTATTAACCTAAATAAATTACTAATGAGCATGCTTGACTAATCAAAGTAAGTTATTATAAGATTAGGTTGACCTAATTACCCGATGACACTTAGTAACCTATATAATAAAAACTCAAGTAATTTGGAAAATCAAGTTGGTTAAAATTATATTAAACTAAATAAATTACTAATTGAGCATGCTTGACTAATCGAAATATTTAAAATAAAGTGGGAGAGAAAATCTCATTCAAAACTCACGGTCTGTATAATTAGATTATAATAAGGTGTTAGGGTGCCTTGTCTCTAATCTTGAAAGCTCCCTAAAAGAGGATATCTGAAACATTAAATATTACAAGTATGATCTTTGTAATGATCACCTTAATAAGTGAATAATTAGAAATGAACTACCTAAGCAAGAGTTTTTCACTTGTGATGAGTCTGAGGGTAAAATATAATGATATACACTTGACTCGTTTCTTTAGTATCCCTCCTAAACAGTTCTTATTACTTATTTCCAGAGACTGAAGCTTAACGTTAGTTAATTTCTAGGTACTAATACCATATTAGTTGGATTACTATGAATTGATATCAGATTAGTAATTAACTAGATTAGATTATCCTACCTAAATAACTTTTAAATGTGTGCTCTACCTAAGCGTGTACATGTTTATGAGAATTGGCATATTGTTGCACACATTGCATATTTATCTTAAGTTTATATTTTCATGTTATTATACATGCTTCAATTAAAATGTACATGTAATAATTAAGGTTTTTATTATTTAAAAATGTCATCCATGAGCCCGGTAGCATCAATTTTGAAAGAAAATAATCTCGATGGCACAAACTATGTTACCTGAAAGTGTAACCTAGATATTATCTTATCTCTGAGGGAATTAAGTTTGTCCTTATGGAGCCTTGTCATCCAGTTCCCAATGAAAAGTTCTCTTAACAGGAGAAAAGGGCATATTTCATGCGGAATATGAAGAATGGGTTGGCACGTTACTGCATGTTGGCCTCTAGGACTGATGTGCTGCAACAGCAACATCATCCCATGCCCACGATGAAGGTTATTATGCTTAACCTCGAAGAAGCGTTTGGAAACCAAAGGTGGCACCCTAAGGAGGAAGCCATGAAAACTCTCACAAATGCTAAGATGAAGCCAAGAACTCATGTAGGGGTCATTTACGGAAATGGATTGGTTACCTTAATGAGATGGAGATCATAGAGGCTAAAATATTTGAAGGGACCCATATTGATATAGGATTGACATCTCTATCAGACTCATTCAATGAGTTCAAGGTTAATTATGTCATGAATAAGCATGAATGGACTTTGACTGAGTTGATGAGATAACTCTAGATGATAAAGAATATACTGAAGGCCCCACCTACAGTAATGTGATGCAAGCTTCTACTTCTTTTGGGCCTAAGTCTAAGCCCAAGAAGATGAAGAATAAGAGGGTTTCTAAACGAGGTTGGTTCAAGAAAAATTGAAAGAGAAAGTGTTTTCATTATAGTGAGACTGGTCATTGAAAACTAAACTGTGAGGCTTAAAGAAGAATAGAGTACGAGGTTTGTTTACATCAGTGAACCGTGTTTAAATTGTGACTCTACTTGATCCTGGTGTAGATTTTACAACCACTAATCACATATGCAATTCTTTATAGGGGTTCGGGGGGCTAAGTGAAGGAGAGCTGCAACTTATCATCGGGATGAGTTGTGTGGGTTCTAGTTGTCTCGATTAACATCATTACTTTTTATTTTAATGATTTTAGGAGTATTACTTTATTTGACTATGTTTATGTACCAACGTACAGGGAAACTGAATTTTTATTGCCTACCTTGGTTTGGAAGCCTATCATTTTAATTTTTTTAGAATAAGAGTTTCATTTGTTTTGGTAATTGGTTGATAGTTTATAATTTTGTTACTTCTAAAAGATTGATGTTGCATGATGCTAAAGTAAATAATAGTTCATATAGTACACCTAAAAGAAGGAAATGTTTCTCATGCTAAGGCAACTTATTTGTGGTATTTACATCTGATCATATTAATCTAAATAAGATCCAAATACTTGTAAGAGATGAGACTCTTAGCTCTTTGAGCATAGAGCCTTACCAGTCTGTGCATCATGAGTAGAAGGTATGATGACCAAGCAGCATTTTAAGACCAAAAGATATAGATCGACTAAAAAGAAGAAGGAATCAATTATGGGGAGAATTTTTCGTCTGTGGCCATGCGTAAGTCTATAAAGATGTTATTGTCCATTGTAGCTCATCCTTTATTGAGTTGATAACGTGTTAGAAAAGGAAAGAGAAGTAAATAATACTTATAAAGAATAAATGTTCTATAAGAGAATATTACTTTATGCTCTAATTCATCTTTTTTATGACTTATAACCTATATTTGTAGGCTTATAAATAATACAGAATATGAATGCGCAATAGAAGTTACAAACAAATTAAGAGGTATATAAAAGTGGTATGAATGAGAAGAGTAAAGAGATGAGGGTTATGCTGTTGAGAAGTTTTAAGGTCATCCAAAAAAGTAAAATTTAACCTTTTGTATACTTAACGGGATTTGAATTTTTTGTCGTGCTTCTCAACAACAAAATTGAAGTTATTCTAGACCGTCTGTTTGGATTCCTAAGCTCATGGTCTATATCTGCTCAGATTAAAATATTTAGCTTTAATTTTTTTTTACTTTTTTAATTCGACTTATAAAGACCGTTATCTGATCAAGGACCCACATGTACCAAATTACCCTTTGCATATTAAAAACCAAGTAACCAACTACATACAATCGATAATTGGTGGTCTGTGTCCATTCTGTGGCGTTGAGGAGGAGACTTCCATTCATCTTTTTTTCCAGTGTGATTTCAGTCGTGCTTTTTGGTTCGCGAGCCATCTTCATCTGAGATCGGAACTTCTGGGTAATGGAGATTTCTTCTCTATATGGTGCGAATTCTGTCAATCTCAAAGGTAACTATCAGGAGGATGAGTTTACTGCTTGGTTTGTAGTGTGTCTCTGGAGGATCTGGAAGGCGCAAAATGTTGCTTGTTTTAACCTGACCAGGCCCTCTCCATTAGAAATTCTCCAGATCGCGTATAAACAAGCTGTTAAGATTCAAGCAGCTGGAAATCTAGTAAATCTGGGAAATTAAGAGGCGGGGACGAACAGGCTTACCTGACGCAAGTGAAGGATGCTGACTGGAAGGAAGGTACCGGCGGTATGGGTTTTATGATCATTGACGGCGATAAAAAAAATCCAGAGAATCGATTGTCAAAATATCGGCCAAAGAGACGTTTTTGGAGCTGGAGCTAGAGCCGTCCTTTGGAGTCTTCACAGTGGATGGGAAGTATAATGGATTTTTTGGTTATGAAAAATCTTATACAAAGGATTAATAAATATAAAATTTTAAAGAGATGTTAGACAATAATAACGTCATGATTTATAAAAAATTTAAAAAAAAATCATGAGTATAATTAATATTTATTAGTGTAAAGTGTAAAAATGTTTTACATATTTGATGATGAGAGAAAAGTGAAAGACAATGCCATCTGTTGCTTAGGTTGACTCTTTCATTTTTTCTCTAGTACATTGATGTTTATATAGGCTTCCAAAAATCCATAAATTGATTATAATAATATAATAGCAGACACTCATTATGTCTAAAGATTACACTCGTTCGAGGAAATTATTCTGTTAGTGTGGACCTCTTTTTCTTTCTCATTTCTCATTTGTCTTGCTCAGCCGTCAATCAGTCACAGTCACTTCATAATTTCTTGTGGTTTCGAGACAACCAGTCACAACCATTTGGTTGTCTGCCAATCTGTCTGGTCTGAGTCATTCAACTTATCCAATCAATCACAGTCTTTTGACTGCCATTTTTGGATCTCTTTCGTCCGACCCACTCTTCTTCTCATCATTCTTTTTTCGCTTTTGCACAATTCGATGAGTGTCTTTCCTGTTCTGGAGGCGTGGGTCCCCCGTTATTCTTTTTCAGGTTTGACCAATCTTATTTTCCCGTTCTGATGAGATTTTCCGCTTTCGTGCTATTTTCTCATTTTCCAGTTCCTTCCCGTTTAGAGTTCCCATCCATGTTTTTTTATTACTTCATGATCTGTTTATGCACTTCTATTTTCCCGTCTAGTCCCTAATCTTGTCATGTTCATGGTCCATGCGTCTCTTTAGGATTCGTTTTTTCTGTACACGCGTCTTGAGTGATTTTTTCCCTGTTCATTTGCCCCACATTATACTCAATAAAGTTTCAGTTATTGATGTGTAATGACGAGGAGTTTTGATTTGCATGCGCTTTTACGAAGATCATCTTGTCTTTTCTCAGGAGCCTACATTTCTTTAGAAATAACAAATAAATATATTAAATTAAGAAAGATGCGTGCTTTTCCTGTGAGGGTACTTTGTTCCTGTTCATGCCGACATCTTTCTTGAAAACTGGTTTTTCGTTTATCCATCTTTTGCTTCTTCGATTTCTTTTTTCAGCTCTCTCTCTCTCTCTCTCTTTTAACGTTGAAATCGCGACTTTCTTTTACTTGGCCTTTACTGGTCAATCGCGACTTTTCTTTACTGGTCAATCTTTACTTGACTCTACTTTCTTTGACTAGGTCTTTTTGTAATTTTCCATATTTGAAATGAAATGTCCTTTTTGCAGCAAGTTCTGTCTTTTTTCTTTTATTCTCAATTAACAGTAACTTTTCCTGTCATTCTTAACTACAGGAATAAATTTCCCTAACAAAAAACTCTTGAAAGATAATTCCCTTTTCTCGAACACTTAACGAAAGTTTCCTTTTCTTGAATATTTTCTTTTCCCAGTTTTGGCCATTTTTACTTTCCATCCATTGAATTGTTTTCAAAAATATTTCATCTTTGCTTTCTTCAATTATGTCCGTTATGAATTATTTGAGCATCATCTGATCCGTTTAGACAAGGATATTTTCGCTTCGAAGTTTTTAATTTTCTTCTGAGAACAATGTCCGTAGAAATTTCTAAGAATTTAGGCTCCTTCTGTAAAATAATGGCCCCATTTTGATTTTTTTCTGAGAACAGTGTCCGTAAACACTCCTAAGGACTTAAGTCTCTTTCAGTAGAACCACGGCTCTATTTTGATTTCCTTCTAAAAACAGTGTCCATAGACACTCCCAAAGGTTTAGGCTCCTTTAGTAGAATCATGGCTTCATTTTGATTTCTTTCTAAGAAAAGTTTCCGTAGACACTCGCAAGGACTTAGGCTTCATGAGTATAACCATGATCCCATTTTGATTTCCTTCTGAGAATAGTGTCCGTAGACATTCCTAATGACTCAGACTCCTTCAGTAGAACCATGGTCATATTTTGATTTTTTCCTGAGAACGGTGCCCGTAGACACTCCCAATGGCTTAGACTACTTCAGTGGAACTGTGACCCCGTTTTGATTTACGACTAGCTCATTGATAGATCTTCCCCCGTTTATTTTGTTACGGGCTCATAGATAGAGTTTTTTCGTTTGCTTTTCTTTTTCTTTCTCTCGTACGCAAATATATGTGACAAGAATGTTGAACAACACCATATATAATATCATAATGGAATAAGTAGGGAACGAATATACCATAACTTTTGATTAAAAGCTCCAAATTGAATTTCGTAAAATTCGCCAATAAGTAGACTTCTGTATCTTTATGATGATATAAGATTCGCCGTATAGTTGGCTTCCAATAAATACAGTTTAATTTCTAAAGTTGATCATTCTGCATAATATACTTGTTTGAGCAGTTTTAATAAAAATCATCATAACTTTTTCTCAAAAGCTCCAAATTAAGTCTGTAAAATTCTTCAAGAAGTAGACATCCATATATTTCTAACAATATATAACTTAACATATAATACTTTTTAATCAGTACAGTTTAAAATTTAAATCTGAAAAGCGTGGATATTTTTACTTTCCTAACAGTACCAATGAAAACTCTCATAACTTTTGATCGAGAGCTCCAAATTGATTTCCATAAAATTCTATAAAAAGTAGACTTCTATATCTTTTTGATGAATTAAGACTTGTCATGTAATTTTCTTTCAACATTTCTCATATCCATTTTCGTTTCCATTACTGTTCCCGTAGTGGATGTTGAACCCATTTTTCGTACTCATAGATGTTCCTATTGCCATGATTTTTCCATTCCCATTTTCAAGACATTTTATTTCCCGCCGTCAAAGTATTTCTTCTTCGTTCTCAAGTCTTTCTCATTCTCGAGATATTTCCTTTCTCGAGACATTTCCTTTCCCTCCTTTAAGGCATTTCTTTCCCGTTCTCAATACTTTCCCGTTCTCAAGACATTTCCTTTCTTGAGACATTTCCTTTCATGCCGTCAGGGCATTTCTTTCATGTTCTCGAGACATTTCCTTTCTTGAGACATTTCCTTCCCCGTCGCCAGGGTATTCCTTTCATATTCTCAAGAATTTCCTGTTCTCGAGACATTTTCTTTCCCAACATCAGGGTATTTATTTCCCATTCTCGAGATATTTCCTTTCTAGAGACATTTTCTTTCCCGCCGTCAAGGCATTTCTTTCCCGTTCTTGAGAAATTTTCATTCCCGCCGTCAGGGCATTTCTTTGTGTTCTCAAGACTTTTCCATTCTCAAGACATTTCCTTTATCGAGACATTTCCTTTCCCGCCGTCAGGGTATTTCTTTCTTGTTCTTAATACTTTCCTGTTCTTGAGATGTTTCCTTTCTCGAGACGTTTCCTTTCCCGCCGCCAGAGCATTTCTTTCTCATTCTTAATACTTTCCCGTTCTCAATACATTTTCTTTCTCGAGACATTTCCTTTGAAGCCATCTGGACATTTCTTTCCCATTCTCGAGACATTTCATTTCCCACTGTCAGGGCATTTCTTCCTTGTTCTCAATACTTTCTCGAGACATTTCCTTTCCCTCCATCAGGGCATCTCTTTCCCATTCTCGAGGCTTTGTTTATCACAAATCAAATAAATTTTCTCCCAATTTTTTTAACTGATAATGATGTAAAAGAAATAAGCCAATCGAATATGCAAGGAACGAGTTTACCATTTTTTATTCTGTTTTCAGTTTTGTACTTATTGTCGTTCCCATCTCTGCTTCTAATCCGTTGTCGTTTCCATTTTCACTTTCGTTGTTTGAGGGGGTGTTTGATTTGATTTTTGGCATTTTGGGAGGAATTTCTTCGAGTTTTTCTCTCACTCTCAATGAAACACCAAAATGTAAAAGATTTTTTCAGTAGGGAAAACTCTCTACGAACGAATAATAAAGATAATAATTTAAAGAGAGACCGAGAGAATAATGACGCCGTGACTTAAGTAGAAAACCTTTAAAAGGAAGAAAAACTATGAGAGGACTATTGATATTCATTAGTATAGATGTAAAAGGTTTTATATGTTGATGATGTGAGAAGAGGGAAAAGGCAATGCCCTTAGTTGCTTGGGTTGCCTTTCCCCTCTTTTCTCAAGTACATTGACATTTATATAGGCTTCCCAAAATCCATAAATTGATTATAATAATATAAAATTAGGCACTTATTATGCCTAGGGGTCACATCCGTTCGAGGGGATCATCTGCTTGGTATGGACCCCTTTTTCTTTCTCATTTTTCCATCTGTCTCGCTGAGCTGCCAATTAGTTATAACCACTTGATGATTTCTTGTGGTTTTGAAGCAATCAGTCACAAACCACTTAGTGGCCTGTCAATCATTCTCGTCTGAGTCATTCAACTTATCCGATCAATCACAGCCTTTTGATAGTCATTTTCAGATCCCTTTCGTCCACTCCAACTCTTATTCTTATCCTTCTTTTTCCATTTTTGCACAGTTCGACGAGTGCCTTTCCCGTTCTAGAGGCGTGGGTCCCTGTCAATCTTTTTTCTGTTTTACCGGCCTACATTTTTCGTTCTGAGAGGTTTCCCGCTTCCATGCTCTTTTCCTGTTCTCGAGTTCATTCCCGTTTAGAGTTCTTGTCTGCGTTTTCGCTTACTTCATGATCTGTTTGTGTCACTTCCATTTTCTTGTCTAGCCCTCAATCATGTCATGTTCATGGTTCACATGTCTTCTCAAGATTCATTCTTTCTGTACACATGTCTTAGGTGATTTTTTCCCTGTTTAGGGAGAAGATTTCCATTTGCAGTGGTGACCTAGAGTTAGTTGAGCTTTTCTCTAAAGAAGATAACGATATCATGGACAAAAATTTGAATGATCTGGGCAGTGAAAATGTCATTGTTGATATTTTAATTTTTAGAACTAGTTTTAATCTATCCTTCTATTATTACCTTAGAGAGCTTAATTTTGTTGCTGATAAATTGTCTAGGTGGGGTCTTGAGGGGAAATGATGTATTTGGTATGACAGTCTTCCTCTTTGACTATCTAGGTATTGTAATATTTCTCATTATCTTTGATGTTGATTGTTAGCCATTATTTTGTAGTGTTCATTTTTTGCTAGTATTCTTTTCCCTTTTTTGAATTTTTTCTACAGAGATTTTTTCCAGTAAAAATTTTAACGAGATTAGCCAGAGATCTTTTTTATTTCAGGTTGATTAATGTTAGATGATGAGAATATTAAATAGATGTCAACCTAATTGAAATGTTCTGATACACTTATTGACTTTCTTCTTCTGCTTATATTATTTTTTTATGTCCCAAAATTTGACCCTTTTATGTTTTTTTCTTTTTTATTATTGAAGAGTTTTTTTTCTGTTGATCTGTTTTTACACCTTCTCTTTAAAAAAAACTACATACAATCTCAATTCCAGTCAATACTATATTCAAAATTTCAAACATAGTGTAGAGGGTGTCAAATTAAAGGTTGATCAAGTGGGCTCCACATTAAGATTTCCGCAGATTGTTTCAGAGTGCTGATTGTGACCACTCCTCAGAATTCTTTTTGAAAGAAAAAGTAAAAATAAGAAATTTGGGCCTTTTATGTTTCACTCACTCCGATTCTCTGATGGAAAAAGTTGAGACAACTGGAGTACAGACTAAATCAAGCAAAATAGACCTGTCCTTTCTATTAACCACCCATTTTACTTTTGGTAATAGTAATTTGGTTAAAAACTACAATAGATTGCTTTAAAACAATTTGATAAAAAGAAAAATGCTTCTGGTAATTGTATTTTGGTTTTAAAAACGCACATGATTGTTTAAAACAATTGATAAAAAGAAAAATGGTTCTACAGTGCAAGTCGTTTTACAAATAAGTTAAAAGGTAACTTTTATAGTGTTTTTATTTAAAAGCACATTTATATATTAGATTAAAAAACGTGTTAATTTTAGCCATTGTATTTATTTGAAGTTTTTACCTTAGATATGAATGATAAACATAAAGTAAAATATGTTAAATTAAAAATTCAATAACTAAACTTATATTATATAGCATTGTTCTTCAAATATAATAAAAAATATTTTTATTCTTCAATTTATCATATATAAAAAATTTCAATGAGTAGGGTTGTAATGCATTATGTCATATTCATGAACTTTTTACACCCATGTAGCCAACCGCTTATATTCATTTGAATATAGGTAACCGATGAATTCTTTCTATCCGTAATCTATAATTAATTGATAATAAATTTTAAAATAATGGGAAAATATTTTCATATTTTCATATCTAAATATCACAATAATATTTGAAATTATACAAATCAAAATAAACATGATTTAAAATTATCCAAGTATCGAAAACTTTTAAATTTAAACTTGTTAATGATCATCTTGCTTTTTCTTTTCTTCTTAAATATTTTCATAGCTTGATCCCTACACCATAAAGAATATACATACAACTACTTAACAAAAAATAGAAATTGTTACATACAATTATAAAAAATTACACACATATATACATACATACGTATGTATGGGTAAGTGGGGGTGGATACCTCTAAATTCACACCCTAACCCATACTCTCATGGGTATGTTTTTTGCATACGCATATCCTATATAAATCTATTTTAAAATTTTCATACCTTATTCATTAAGTTCGAGTATCTATGGGTACTTAAATCCGTAAGTAATAATGTCATCTCTAGTCATATTCCTAATAAATAATTATATCATTGAGGTATAATTCTTCTTATTAAAAAGTATACTAATGTCTTTCTCTAATTTCATTTGTGTGAGTTTTCATGTTTCTAATAACAAAAATATAACATAATGTCAATTTTATAAATTACTAAAGAATGATTATTGGCTTAAAAAGATCTCAAATTCATCTTTACACATATTGATGTTTCTAGTTACATAATATTATAAAAATATGTGATTAATAATAAAAAGTGAAACTCTAATTTGTACTTTATTTTAAGGGGCTTAAAGTATGTGTGTGTATATGTATACACATGTGTGTGTATAAGTATATATAAATATAGGTATATGTGTGTATATATATGTGTGTATGTATATATATAAATATTATTTAGTTAATTGTTAGATAATAGAAATTTAAAGCACTTATAACATACTTCTTCTAGTAAAATTACACAAATTTCCCTACATTCTGTTATGAAATGACAAAATGTCATTCTCTATTTGGAGAAAATATTATATGCTCATGTAGGACTGAATATTAAGTATCTTAAAAGAAAAATGTTTTAGATACGTTCTCATATATATGGCATACACAACTGTAAGCGATGACTTTGCGAAAAAGGAAAAGAATAATGATATTCTAACGTTTCCCCGTTTTTTTTTTCTTTTTAAAATCTCTATGCCTTGAAAATCTATTTTTACAGCTCATATGTTTTCTGGTAAAGAGAACAGTTGAAACATAATAAGGAGATGTGGGGTACTTTCGGAATGTAATTATCTCATGTTAATGGAGTTAAAACCTATATGTTACTCATGAACTATATGCTAGTATAATAACACTACAGGGTGTTCGTGTAGATCTTAAAACTATAAATATTTTTATCGTTATAATGATTGGTTGGTGTAATTTATATGTTTCGTTATAAGGATATCTAAAAACGTGTTGGGTATGTACTTTTTTAAAAAGAGTAATTTCCAGCTAGTATAGAAAATATATAGGAAAAAGAATCAAATATATTTTCTATTGAGAATAGTAGCTATATATATTTGCAAAGGATTGTGAATAGTATCTATTGAGACGTGGCTTCAAAAGAATTTTTTTTGCTTTTATCCTCTATCTAGTAAGAGTAATTATTAGGACTACCGGCTACATTGTGATTGTGATCGGTAATCCTGTTCGTTGAATGCATAAATCAATAGTCTGGATCTGTTTGAATTAAATTTTTTATTTTTTTTGTTCTCAACAAATCACATATGTTCAGATCTAAATCCCGGATACCATCACTCGTACGTGAGACTCAGGCCACAATGTGGCCGACACCCCTAATAATTGCTCATCTAGTAGTCATGTTTTCTTAGTTTCCTTTATAAATGAGACTTCTCTCTTTCCTGTTGTGCTAACCAAATAATATCAAATATAGAAATATTTGTATGTGGCCTACGAATATTCTAAGGATGTATTTTAGTTTATTATTTAGGTTTGTGAATACTTTTAACATTCTTTTGTACTTTCTTTGTTGATTAGTGAAATTCTCCTCATATTCGTTCATGGACGTAGGCACACTGCCGAGCCATGTAAGTTCTTTATGTTTCATATTTTATTATTTATCTTCTTTATATTTCGCATATTTCCTAATTTTCTAGGATTGTGGTCATAACAAGTGGTTTCAGACGGTTATGTTTGGGTCCTGTTAATATGGCGGCAAAATATGAGATCGATAAATCTGATAAGAAGAATGGCTGTAGTTTTGATGGTTGAAGATACGAGCCTCATTAGTTCAGCAAGGCTTGCCTAAGGAATTGAAGGGACAAGGTGACTGATGAAGAAAAAGATGATTTCCTGAAGCAAACACTTGGTACAATTATGTTAATACTATATGATGAGGTGTTGCATGAAGTATCCAATGAGATGTCTCTTGATGCTTTGTGGGTCAAGTTAATTAGTTTTCATTTGAAAAAATCCCTCACCAACCGGCTCTATCTGAAGCAACGTTAATACACGCATCATATGATTGAAGGTATGCAAATTACAGGCCACATTGATGAATTTAATCACGTTATTCTAGATTTAAATAAAATTGATGTGAAAATCGATTATGAGGATCAAACTTTGATTTTACAATGTTATTTACCTTCTTCATATGACAATTTTATTTATACTGTGTTATATAAGAGATAAAATAGCTATGGGGAATGTGAAAGTATCTTTGTACTCCAAAATTAAAGAAAAGAGTGTGAGAGAATAATGCTTAGAATTCAACAAGTGATTTAGTAGCTAGAGGAAAAAGTGAAGAAAAGGGTTAAGGAATTAATAGAGGTAGATCTAGGTCTAAAAAAAGACTAAAAAAGGGAAGTGCAACTATTGTCACTAAGAAGGGCATTTGAAAGTTGAATGCCAAAAACTCAAAAGATAAAAATGGGACTACTAAAAAATCCTCCACTATCATTGATGTTACTAATGTATTAGAGGAGAGTTTAGATGGTAATTCTGATAATGCTGACACTATCTTAGGAGTATTGACAAGTTTCTCAGGAAACAATTGGGTTTTTCATTAAGCTTGTACGTATCATGTATGCCCCAATAAGGATTGACTTATTCTTATGAATCAATCGATATGGGTGAAGTCTTGATGAAAAATAACACCCCATGCAAGGTTGTTGTAATGGTGTGATTCAGATCAAAATGGATGACGATATTATTCAGACTTTGACTAATGTACGGCACATACCAGATATGAGAAAGAACATTATTTCTTTGAGTACGTTTAACTCCCAACGTCACTAGTATTCGGGTGAAGGTGGAGTTTTAAAGGTTTGCAAGGACGCTCTAATGGTGATTAAAGGAAAGTTGACTCATGGCCTATATACGTTAGAAACGCGACGCCTGCGCTGCGGAAGCGTGGGGCTTTTAAAAATTTATTAAAAACAAATCTTTTTCGATAAAAGAAAATAAACGCGACGCAATGATTTCTAAAATAAAAACTTTTATTGAAAACTTGTTTTCAATCAAGATCCATTATATATTTATATATTAAATAAAAGACATACATGGATAGGAATCATATACATCTTGTAGTCTATATCAAGATCTTCCAAGCTAATCCACAATCATGTGTTCCCACCAACAACGGATTTCGAGATCCACACCAAGATCTTCCAAGTTAATCCTCAAACGCGCTAGGACGTGTATGACACTACAACAAAAAGAACCCTACGACAGCGACCAAAAAATGCTATCATAGGGTTTCGATAGTATTTTCGAATACGCAATGTATACCGACTTTATTAAAAATCCACTATCTATGATAACATTTTTAAACGCTATAAAAAGCCTACGATAGCGTTTAAAAAATGCTATGAAAGCTTTTTATGTGTTTTTTAAACGCTATCAAATGCTTTTCATAGCGTTTTAAAAACGTTATAAAAATCCTTTCATACCATCTAAAAGGCTATAAAAATCTTTTCATAGGGTTTTATAAATGTTGTAGTAGGTCTTTCATTGCATTTTATAAATGTTATTGCAGGTCTTTCATAGCCTTTTATAAATGTTATCAGAGGTCTTTCATAGTCTTTTATAAATGTCATCATATGTCTTCGATAGCATTTTTCATTATTTATTGGTTTGTTAATGTTATTAAATACTTTTTATAAATTCTTTTTATTACTTATACTTAAAATTGTACAAATATAAAAAATAAATAACTTTTCAGAAAATATCACGAAATAACAAATTCACATATCAATTTATTTATCAAAATAGTTACATATTAATTGTCTACTAGAAATCACATCTCAAAATGATAATTACATATTGATTTTTACATAGAGCATGCAAAAGTAATTTATCCAAAAAAAAACTAAAATCTAGTATAAGTTCACATCTAAACAAATTTTGCAACTCACGGCTTAAGTTTTGTGGATCTAGGGCCATTGGCCATAAGCGGAGACGAGTTGACAGTCATCTAGGTACTTAAGGTGGAGGTACGCTAGGTCCACTTCATGATTTTCCTTGGTGAGAAGTTAGTGGTGCAGGTAACTGCCTCGTTGATGCTTTAGGAATCGTTGTGTCATTGAATGTAAGAGCACCTTATGGATTGCTTTCTTTTGTTGGGTTTATTTTAAAGTATAATTGCAACTGCAGATTTTTGTGTTGTATATGGCCATAAGACAAGATCAAAGTGTTGTACCAAAATATGGATGATTCATTCAAATGAAGGAGCAAGCCTTCTATTTCAAATAGTACAATCTAAATGATCAACAACTAAGAAATGACTTATTAGATAAGAAAGTTAAGAATTAGTGACAGACTTAGAACATTCCATGATATAGTATAGTCGTTGGTGGAGAACAACCAGCTTATGACAAAGGGAAACATTATAAGTATGCAATCAATGGAAGTAATTTATAATTGACAAAATGGAGTTAGTTGCCTCCAAATACTCTTAATATCCCCAGTAAGGAAACAAATAGAATTCCATATTTATCTTATCACTTTCGATTGAGGCTATTGAAAAACTAGATAATATTATAATGTAGAAACATATAAGGCTAAGCCCATAACAACCTTTCCTACTCTTAACTGCATTTCTACAAGTTGTACCAATAGTCATGACTCATAAAACAGATGTTGCAACACAACAGCTACAAGATAGGTGTCGCAAAAATATTAAGTCATGCTGGATTCAGAATTCCTAATAATTAATCAAAATATAGAAAGTAACAGCTAATTAAAACATAAAATCCTCGTACATGAATGATTGCCGCTAGGCCTACATTTTCATCTAGTACAATCCTCTAGATTGTCTTACAGAAAAACATAGAGTACAGCACAATTGATTAAAATTATAAATTATTGTGAATTAATTGTTTAACATGAAGATGGAAACAAACTAGCTCATCGAGACATGCATCAATCAGGACAGTGCAATACATTCTATGTTCTAACTGATGAATTCTAGAGGCTATGAAAGATTCAAGATTTTGTTTGGGAAATATTAGAACGGTGAACACATTATTAAAATTAGACTAGAACAAAGGTGGATAAAATACCATCGTTTCCAACCAAGAAGCCAACATCTACTGTCCTAGCAAACGTACAAGCCGATGCAGCAATACGATCTACAAGAGAGAGAAAATTTCAAGCTATACAACAGAGCAAACACTTTACAAAGATAAACCAAAAGTAATTAATACACGCATAATGTTCTTAAGCAAATTATCTCAAAGTTACAACAATCTAAATAGCATCTTACTGGTCTTACAAGAATAAATGACACTATATCATCAAAATTATAATAAATGACAGTACCATGGTTTTTACTATGTATTAACCAGTAATATAATCAATGACAGTACCATGGTTTTTACTATTTATTAACCAGTAATATAATAAATGACAATACCATGGTTTTTACATGTATTAATCAAAAACACTCTATATTTCATTCTACAGCTCGATCAAAGCATGTTGAATAAATTACCACCAAATGGAGTAAAATTATGAGTTCTGGTTGGTACTCCAGAAAGAAAAACAATAATGAGATGTGACAACACCCCATAAGAACTTTGGACAAAGGTACTTACAAATCAAGATTATTGTATGCCTCTAGACCATTTGGCTTATTTTCACTATTATGTATGTCTCTATAGATAGCTTGAAATCATTATGCTCCACACATCATATCCAACATATATAATCAACTATTATATATATGTCAGTCTTCTCTTGGGACTTGAGATTCAATAATGTCTTGATAACACTTTTTAATATCCCATGATTCTCTTTGGCGCATTTTCTTTTAAGCTATTCAATCGTTGCCTAGTGAAAAACTTTAGCAACCCACCATAAATTCTAATAGTTCCCACACTAATTCATTGTACTTAATCACATTGTACATGTTAACAAAACCCCACTACTGACTTCTAACATGAATTTAGAATTTTGTAGTAGGCCAATCCTGGAGAAATGAAAGAGAAAGCCATAATCAAGATGAATTTCCATGTGTAACATTAGTAACATTAGTTCTGTTACTAAAATTCAGAAGCGAAGTATAAAAACCTTAAAGCCAAACCTATATACTGCAATTGCAACTGGTTAGAACTGTGGATAATCCTTCAATTTTGAGATAATAAATGATCTTCCAATCTATACAAATTTCCTAATATGATGGTATAATCTATAATAAATAATATGAAACCTTATCACAATCATGGATAAGTTCAAGGATTTAAATAAAAACAGTACATACGCATTGACAAAAATAAAAAAAATGTTCTCAAAGTAAAGAAGATGCAATGGTGAATACCTATTCGCTATGTTCTTGAGGGAAGTAATGCACAAAACTCCAAATTTGAGACAATGAAACAAGCGGGCCATGTTTTCAAAATAAAGCTTCAAAATTATGTGGGTAAGCTCATAATGCACCTAAACGTAAGGAATAAATCCAAAAACTATAATGAGTCCCTAATTAACTCAGACAGAACTCACAAAAATCATAAAAATTAGACAAAAGTGAGACATGAATCTGAGATTAAAACACACCTCGCAAGAAAAAACCCGTACCTCTGGTTCTGAGTTGTGAAATCAAAATAAAAGAGAGTTGGGATATAGAACTGCAATATAGTTGAGTGAATGAGGGTTGCGAGAGAGAGCTTGTTGAGAGACAAAGAACTACGAGATGAGAGAGAGATGTGAGAGGAAGTTGTGAGAAAGAACCTAGGCTGGAGCTGAAAGAGAGAACTGCAAGAGAGCCAAGTGAGAGCTTCTCGATCTTCTCAAGAGAGAGTTGAGAGAGAGAGAGCTTTGTGAGAGAGCTTCGTAGAGAGCTCATTGGTAGAGGTTCATAGTAGTTTGGAGATCGAATGTGACCTATTTGTGTGACATATTTTAGACAATTTGTGACATATTAGATATGGGAAATAGATGGAAACCAAAAATCTGAAAGTGTAAGCCATGGGAAAGAAGAGGGCAAAAAATTGAAGGACCTCGTTTATGAATTTTGAAAAATGTAGGAAAAGTTTACCTGAAATGATAGAGCGAAGAATTTTCTCACAGAAAATCTTCAAACCAAGCCTCGATGTATAATGGATAAATGACAGTTAGGTGATTGGATTCGTTCTCCACTGAAGGGCCAAAGCTTTTTAATGTGTCTAAGTCCTAACCCATAAAAATCACGTCAGAGAATGGCAAAAATTCCAAGCCACGAGCAGATTCGAGATGACACGAGCTACTCCACAAGTCCTAGGAACTGAACAAACTACATTTAAAAGCCCATCACAGGAAAATTAAAGCATAACATAGAATTAGGGATTTACCTTAGAGAAGTGGGATTGGGAGGAGCTCCACACGCTTTGTGAGCTTCATTACGGAGAGATGAGAGAACATATGCGCTTGTTGCAGAGAGAACAAAGGCACTTCAAAGAGAGAGAGTGAGATTCGATGAGCCCTAAGATCGGTGAGAGAAAGAGCGGTTGAAGTTGAGAGAAAGTGGTCGAAGATAAGAGAGGTGATGAAAAAGGGAGTACTGTATTGTGAGCAATTTTTAAGCGGGCTAGATAAAATTTGGTCCCCCGCCCAGGTGAATGTTAAACCCGCGCCTGCCCTATAATTTCCTTAGCGTTTTGACACAAAATGTGATCTTAGTGTCCTATTGAAGCACATGTTTGTTGTAGTATGGGCATGTAGAATAATTCAAAGATACTTTTTTGCCTCTAGATGTACTCAACACATAAGATCTAGAGATTTACTGAAAAATATTAATTCAGTGAAGCAATCTTTTAAGAGAATACGATGATTATTCTTTCAGAGTTTTTGATTAACTTTTAATCATAGAGAGAGTTTTCATCCAGATTGTGTTCTCAACACTTTAACCAACAGTTTTCCACTAATCCAACCAACCCAGAGGTCATTACAATAATATATATAATAACTAGGCTCATCAGATTTTTAGAGATAAACTGAAAATAATATTTAATTTCAAAATTACCATTACAATGAGATCCACTACAATTTGTGCACAACTGTAGTGCCATCACAGTGCCTCATGAAACTATGTGTCACGTCACTACTGTAGTGTCGTGTGACACTACAATATTGCACGCCTACTAGTGTAGTACCACGTGACACTATAGTAGTTCATGTCAATCTTTGATTCTCAATCAGTGATTGACACGTGACGATTACTGTAAATTAAAATATTTATTTTAATTAGATAAATGCCCACATATCAGTTAATTCAATATTAACTTATTTGATTATCCCTATCAACTAGCTTATCTGTTAATTCACAAATAATAGATTTAGTTTATTCAAATTTTGAATTATTATCAAATAATAATTTAACATTATCTAATTTCACAAATTAGATATAATGTCTCTCTTATCGATAATTAAAAAATTAATTAATATAATTATTTATATATAATTTCTAAAAATTAATAAAAATAATTTATTTAATTAATTCTTAAATAATTATCACACATAATCATCTCATAATTATGTACTTGTCCCAGAATAAAAATTTATTTTACAAGTCAGTCATTTTCTCATGTCCTGAAATATTCACTCTAAATTGCTTAGTATAGAGGTGACTTGGGGACCATGAAATTATAGTCTTAAGCTCCAATAAATCAGATTATTAATTAAACTCTTTAATTAAATAATCTTCTTTATTAATTCTATTATTATATCACTATAAATATGGAACTGCACTCTTAGGGATTATAGAATGTATACAGAGTATTCTTGTGTAGTCCATTGATATAAATATTTCACGTAGTTCTGTTCTCCAATTATTGGTTCATAAATTAGAGCTGGTCAAAATTATTGTTTTACCCTTCTAATTACCATTTGATCTTTAAGTACCATTAATTCACTAGTGAATGATTAATTTATAATCATAATAAAAATTTGAGCTCGATAACATTCAGTTCCAGAATCAACACTTAAAAAAATCAATATACGATCCGTTAGAAAAGTTGGATTCCAAATCTTATAAAATCATGTTCTCAGCCATTCACATCACTGAATCTCTAAAATAAAAGTCACTACCTTGTTTTACAAAAAAAAATTTAATGAGTGAATCAAAAGATCGCTTAGACATGTATTGGAGTTAATAACTATTCAGGATTAAGACTGATCTATATATGATCATCAGATTGATGTGTATTAAATCTTTATGATAAATGGCAAGTAATAAATATATTAATTCACATCAGTCCTATCTTACATAATCTTATTATATAAAGTATATTCACTAAGATGTCTATCCACGTCACTGATTTGGATCTAGATCACTTACATTCATAATGCTTAGTGAACCGTACTAGCAACCACTCATTAAAGATTCCATACTTTAATATGTGCTGACAATTTTATTTATTATCTACGATCTTAATCATTTCGTACTAATACAAGATCATAATCTCATTAATGAATATGTAATTTTCAAATATTTATATAAATTATTCAATAATAATTTAAAAGAACAATTAGAAGAAAAATGTAATTCTATAAAATTTCATATTAAAATGTCAATACACATTCATTGAGAGCATTACCCTTAACAATCCCCCACTTGCCTTAAATCAAATGTGATGTCTCTCTCAACCCCATATTAAGCACATAACCCTAAAATGACTTCGCAGGAAGTGTCTTGGTAAAAGGATTGGCTAGGTTCTGATCTGATGTTATCTTCATAACAGTCACATCCCTTTGATGTTCGATCTCTCTTGCAATATGATATTTCCTCTTTATGTGCTTGCCCCTCTTGTGACTCCTCAGTTCTTTAGAATTAGTACCACCCTACCATTGTCACAGTATAGATCAATAGCTTATCCATATCTAGAACTACTTCCAGATCACTATAGAACTTTATGAGTCATACCGCTTCTTTCGTAGCTTCACAAGCCATTATATATTCAGCTTCCATAGTCGAATCTGCAATGCTGGATTGTTTGATACTTCTTTAGAGTACAACTCCTCTACCTAGGGTGAATACTGATCTAGACGTTGACTTTTGACTATCTCTATCTGATTGAAAATCAGAATCAGTATATCCAGTAGGGTTCAGGTCTCCACCTGAATAAACTAGCATATAGTTTCTCGTTCTCCTATGATACTTGAGAATGTGCTTTACTGCAATCCAATGTTCTAAAGCTAGATTTGATTGATAACGACTGATGATTCTCACTGCATAACAGATGTATGGTCTCGTACATAATATGGTATACATGAGATTACTAACAGCTGAAGCATAAGGAACCTTTCTCATATTGTCTTCCTCCTAAGGTTTCTTAGGACATTCCTATTTGGAGAGGACAATTCCATGTCTGGTCGGTAGTTACCTTTGTTGGAATTCTCCATAGAGAATCTCTCCAGCACCTAATCAATATAAGATACATGAGACATTGCCAATAGTTTATTCTTTCTATCCCTTAGGATTTGGATGCCTAGAACATAACTCACATTTCCCAAATCTTTCATTTGAAATTTCTCAGCTAATCATTTATTTACCTTTGACAAAGTTTCTACATCATTCATAATGAGTAGAATATTGTCAACATAAAGAACTAAGAACACCACTACCTTGTATTTGATATATTTATAAACACAAGCTTAGTCAACATTTTGCCAGAAGCCATATGATTTAATAATCTCATCAAATGTAAGATTCCAAGATCTAGATGCTTACTTTAATCCATGAATAGATTTAAGAACTTGCATAATTTCTGATATTGTCCCTTTTTTACGAACCCTTCTAGTTGCATCATATAGATGTTTTCTTCAAGAGAGTCGTTCAGAAAAGATGTCTTGACATCCATTTTCCATATTTCATAGTATAAACTAGTGGCAGTGAACAATATAATGCGAATGGATTTTAGCATGGCAACAAGGGAGAATGTCTCTTCATAATCAAGTCATTCCCTTTGTGTATAGCCCTTTGGCTACCAGTCATGCCTTGAAAGTCTCTACTTTCCCATCTGCATCTCATTTCTTCTTGAAGATCCATTTACATCCAATGGGCCTAACATCTTTAGGTGGATCTACAAGTTCCCAGACGGAATTAGAATACATCGATTTCATTTCCTGGTTCATGACATTTTACCATTTCTCCTTTTCAAGATCATTCATCGCCTCTTTAAAGATTAATGGATTGTCCCTATCAGTGCCAGACACTAGGACATGCACATCTAGTTCATAGTGAATAGGTTGTCTTACAACCCTCCTTCTACGATGTTGCACCAAACAAGATCACATCAAACGCTATTTTTTCAAGAACTACTTTGTTTCGAGACTTATAGTTTTCCATATAGTCGTGTTCAAGGAAGTTGGCATTTGTCAACACAAACACATTTTGATCCTTGTGACTATAAAAGTACCTACCTCTAGTGCATAGCCAACAAATATACATACTTCAGACCTTGAGTCTAACTTTTCAGTCTTGTGTCTAAGAACAGGAGTTGGACACCTTCATATATGAAAATGACACAAACTAGGTTTGGAGCCATTCCGTAACTATAAAGATGTCTTGCTTACAGACTTAGAAGGTACTACATTCAAAATGTATATTGTTGTGTGTAATGCATATCTCCAAAATGTAAGTGGTAGTGATGAGTAATTTAACATCGACCTAACCATATCCAATAAGGTTCGAATTCTCCTTTCTGAAACACCATTTTGTTGTCACGTTCCAAGTGCTGTGAGTTGAGATAGGATTCCATATTTCAGTAAGTAATCCTTGATTTCTAAATCCAAGTATTCACCACCTCGATCTAATCAAAGATTTTTAAATGATTTACCTAATTGGTTTTTAGTTTCAGCTTTGAAATCTTTAAACTTTCTAAAAGTTTCAAATTTTCTATGCATTAGGTAAGTATAACCAGTTCTTGAGTAATTGTCAATAAAAGTGAAGAAATACTAATACCCACCTCTAACTTTGACATTGATCGGTCCATAGACATTACTATGCACTACCTCAAGTGGTTCCTTAGCTCTTTGGCCCTTTCCTGTGAAAGGTCTCTTGGTCATTTTATCCTCTAGACATGATTCATAAATAGAAAGATTTCTAACTTTTAGTTCTCTCAAAGCACCATGATTTGTTAACCTGTTTAACCTATCTAGTTAATATTTCTCAATCTAATATGCCAAAGATATGTGTTATCATCATGCGCAACTCTTTGTCGTTTGTTACTTTTAGGTTTTACTACTTTAAATCATTCAGAATTATTTAATGCGCGTTTGGTCTGTTTAAGCATATACAGTCCATTCGATACTTTTGCACGACAAATATTGAATCTATTCTTAGAAATAATAAACTCATTATTAGTTAAAGAACCTTCAAATAATTGTTCATGCAAAAGGAAAAGAGAAATCAAATTTCTCGAAAATCCAAAAATATAATAAACATCGTTTAAAAAAATAATTATTTTTAAAATTAAAAGGGACTGTTCCCAATACTTTTACTGATACGAGCGTACCACTGCCAGCTCTCATAATGACCTCATCATCAGCCATATTCTTTGAGGAATCAAGTATCTGCAAAGAAGAACATACATGGTTAGTAGCCCTTGAATCCAGTATCCAGGATGACAAATCATATTCCACTAAACAAGCTTCAAGTACAAGTAAATCATATTTACCTTTATTTTTCAGCTCGGAGAGATATTTGTTATAGTCTCTCTTTCAATGACCTTCAACCCTACAATGGAAACATTTTCATTTGAGTCTGTTGTCAATATTGTTTTTCTCGCCCTCAGCTGACCTTTTAGCCTTCTTTTCATTATTAATCTTGCTTGTCTTTACCATTCTTCTTCTTCCTTTTGTTACTACTAACAACAGAGGGAGAAAGATTTTACTTGGTAACATTTACCTCGCCCCCAATGGTAGCCCCTGTGTCAATAATCCAAGTATTGACTGCAGGACTTTCTTCAGCAAGAATAAATTCATTATGCTTATAAACTAGCAACATGTTCGAGTTGGATTTCCATCTTATGGAGTTATCACCATTCAATTTTTCAAGTGTAAGTAAAGCAGTAATAGAGTTGCCCATAATAGACATAATAATAACTGAAAAATAAAACATACATAATTCAATATAATTGAAATAAATATCCAGAATTCAAAAAGTAAACGTAATGCATGAATGCAACATAATAAACACATAAATTTAACATTTACTAATCACGATTCAATTTCTTAAGTGCAAGTAAAACTGTATTATAGTTGCCAATGGTAGACATAATAATAACTCAAAAATAAAACATACATAATTCAATATAATTGAAATAAATATTCAGAACAGAAAGTAAACGTGATGCATGAATACACCATATTAAACATAAATTATCATTCAGATTAATCTTAACAATTAATGTATTGACTTAGGGCCAGTCAGATTAATCTTAGACTGTCTATGAGATATTCACATCCTTATTAATTAAAACTCAAAATATCTCATATTTTCTCTTTTAATAATAAAGTATCACTTATTTGGTCAAGTCAAAATTATTCACATGAAAGCTTAATTGTGACTTTGTGGGTGTAACTCATTATTTCAGATTCCATGACTTGATTTAGAATATACCACCTTAGAGTCGGTCAAAACTAAACTACATCACTTAGTTCTATCTTCTTAAGAAGTCCAACCTTGGTATTGATACAGCTCGAAACTTTTCGTAGGGGTACGAAAACAAAGTCATCTCGAGGCTCTCACAGTTTTGTACTAATAATGGAGACCATTGGTTACATTGACATGTCAACCTTCTCCCGCTTACTATTTTAGGACAATGTGTTTCTATGTTAACTAATCAATTACTCGAATTAATAACTAGTTGAAATGAATTAATAGTTAATCCAATCTCATTGGTTTAAATTCATTTAACCTTCTAAAGAGCCTAAGTCATAATTAGGTGAACTTAGATTAACTAATGAATTACATTCATCAAACTTTAATAAAATTATTTTACTAAAGTTGGTTATAGCCTTTAGAGTAGTGTGGTTACCAATTTTTAACTAATTAAAACCTAACAGTTTACAAGCGATTGATTTCTCAAAACAATTCACAAAAACATATTAGGGCAATCCTAATAAATCATGTTTTTACTGATATGATGCATGATTAAATAAAACTGCGTGAAAATTCATGTATGGCATGTGATCGACTAATACATGTTCACGTTATCAATCATATTAATAAATATTTATTTAATAATTAATATAATAATAATAGATCAAGTGACTATTGGGTATTTCAAAATTACAACCGTTAAAATAAAGAAATTAAAATACAAAGAGTACTTCAAGATTACATATTTTCAAAATATCTCATTCTTCACCTGGTGTCCATCTTCATAATCTTCAAGTTTTGAACAAAAACTTTTTAGTTAGAAAAAACTATTTTTATTAATTAAAAATTCTCTATAATTCTCTTTTAAAATAATTGAAGTCAAAAAATAATCTATTGACTTGGTCAAAATTAGGTCAAACTCAATCAATTAATTAATCTTTAAATTTCATAAAACTCTGCAATGATAGAGTAAGTTGGTATCACGGTTTCTCAAAAACTTTTCTAAATTTGACAACAGTTACCACCAACGATACGACTCTCCCCCCACCACCAATCACCCCCGCCAGCCATCCATCGCTGCTGGTTGCCAACCACCAGCCACTATCGACGCCAATTTTATGATGTGCTCGCCGCTAGAACCAATTTTTCTGACGTCGACAACGCCAGAAATCCTAGTTGGGTGTGGGTGCCGGAATTTCCTAGGAATTCCTATTTTTTACTTCCTCCTCATCGTTCGTCTTGTGCATTCTTCATCTTCTCGCGATCAGAATAATAACAATTTAATATTCCAAATAAAATTACAAAAATTTGTACAAACCAAAATGACTTACACAAAATCTAAGGAAAAATTAAAGAACAAAGCCTAACCCAATAATCATCATACAATTAACGATCTATTAACCATTCATTCAAAAAACAAACAATTCATTCATTCATATAAATTAAAATATATCATGAAAGATGCATGAATACGCATACAATATTTAATATACAAATATATAATGATCGCTCTGATACCAATTGTTAGAAACGTGACGCTCGCGCGACGGAAGCGTGGGGGTTTAAAAAATTTATTAAAAACAAATCTTTTTTGATAAAAAAAATTAAACGTGACGCAACGGTTTTGAAAATAAAAACTTTTAATAAAAAACTATTTTCAATCAGGATCCATTATATATTTATATATTAAATCAAAAAATTATATGGATATGAATCATATACCTCTTGTAGTCTATGTCAAGCGTCCTCACAAACCAACGATCCTACGTTCCCACCTACAACGGACTTTGAGATCCACATCAAGAACTTCCAAGTCAATCCTCAAACGCATTATGATGTGTGAGGGCACGTAGAATAATTTGAATATATTTTTTGTGTCTCTAGATACACTCAAAACAGGAGATCTAGAGATTTACTAAGAACGATTAATTCAGTGAGACAATCCTCTAAGAGAATACGATGATTATTCTTTCAAAGTTTTTTATTAACTTTTAATCATAGAGAGACTTTTCACCCTAATTGTGTTCTCAACACTTTGACCAATAGTTTTTCACTGATCCAACCAACCCCGAGGCCATTAGAATAATATCAATATATAATATCTAGGCTCATCAGAGGTTTAGGGATAGACTGAAAATAATATGTAATTTTAAAATTGCCATTACAATGGGACCCATTAGAATTTGTGCACAACTGTAGTGTCACACGGCACTGCAGTTGCCCTGAGTCATCACAGTGCCTCCCGGCACTGCGTGTCATGTCACTACTGTACTATTGTGTGGCACTACAGTATTGCATGCCCACTACTATAGTGTCATGTGGCACTACAGTATTGCACGTCCACTACTATAGTGTCATGTGGCACTACAGTATTGCACGTCCACTACTATAGTGTTATGAGCCACTACAGTATGTCATGTCAATCTCTGATTCCCAATCAGTGATTGACACGTGTCAATTACTCCAAATTGAATATTTATTTTAATCAGATAAATATCCACATATCAATTTATTCAAAATCAACTTATCTGATTATCCCTAACAACTAATTTATCAGTTAGTTCACAAATGACATATTTAGTTGAATCGAATTTTGAATTATTATCTAATAATAATTTAACATTATCTAATTTCACAAATTAGATATATTCTCTCTTATCGATAATTAAAAAATTAATCGATATAATTATTTATATATAACTTTCCAAATTAATATAAATAATTTAATTAATTAATCACACATAATTATCTCATAATTTTGTACTTGCCCTAGAATAAAATTCATTTTATAAATCAGTTCTTTTCTCAGGTCCTGAAATATTCACACCCTAGACTACGTAATACAGAGGTGACTTGGAACCATAGACCTATAATCATAAGCTCCAATAAATCAAATCATCAACTAAACTTTTAAATTAAACAATCTTATTTATTAATTTCATTATTACTCCACTATAAATATGAAATTGTAATCTTAGAGATTTTAGAATGTATTTACAGAGTATTCTCGTGTAGTCCATTGATATAATCATTCACGTAGTTATGTCCTTTAATTATTGATTCATAAATTAGAGCCGGATAAAATTACCGTTTTACCTTTCTGATTATCTCTTGATCCTTAAGGACCATTAATTCACTAGTAATGACTAATTTATAATCGTATTATAAATTTGTGATTTAGTTTCAGAATCAACACTTAAAAGAACCAATATACGATCTGTTAGTGATGCTTGGATTCTAAATCTTGTATGGTCATGTTAACAACCATCCACATCAGTGAATCTCAAATAAAAGTCACTAGCCTATTTTATAAATAAATCTTAACGAGTGAATTAAAAGATCCAGTAGACATGTATAGGAATTCATTGCTACTCAAGATTTAGAGTAATCTAGATATGATCATCATATCGATGTGTTTTAAATTTTTATGATAAACGACAAGTTAATAAATATATTAATTCATATCAGTCATATCATATATAATCTTATTATATAAAGTACATTCACTTAGATATCTTTCCACATCAATGATTCGGATCTAGACCACATGCATTCATAATGTTTAGTGAATCATACAGCAACCATTCATTGAAGACTTGTATACTTTAATATGTTGCTGACAATTTTATTCATTATCTATCATCTTAATCATCTCGTACTAATACAAGATCATAATCTCATTAATGAATATGTAATACAATATCATAATCATAATATCATTAATAATTATTTAGATATCAGTTAATTCAAAATTAACATATCTTATTAACCTTATCAACTAACTTATCTGTTCTTTCACAAATAACAGATTTAGTTAATTTAAATTATTATCTAATAATAATGTAATTATCTAGTTTCATATATTAGATATTCTATCTCACTTATCGATAATTAAAAAAATCAATAATTATATATATAATTTCGTAAAATTATATTTAAATATATAAATAATTCTGAATTAATTAATCACAAATAATTATTCTCATAATTATGTACTTGCCCCAGAATAAAAGTTTTTTTTGCAAGTCAGTCATTTTCTCATGTCCTGAAATATTCACACCCAACGTAGTATATAAGTGACTTGAGAACCGTGGACCTATAATGCTAAGTTTCAATAAACCAGATTATTAATTAAACTCTTTAATTAAATTATCTTATTTATTAATTTTATTATTACTCCACTATAAATATGGAACTGCACTATAAGAGATTATAGAATGTATTTACAGACTATTCTCATGTAGTCCACTGCAATAATCATCTCATTTAGTCATGTCCTCCAAATATTGGCTCGTAAATTAAAATTGATCAAAACTATCATTTTACCCTTCTAATTACCTCTTGATCATTAAGTACTATTAATCTACCAGTGAATGACTAATTTATAATCTTATTATAAATTTGAGCTCAATAACCATTCAGATAGAATTAACAGTTAAGGGAATCAATATACGATCCATTAGAAAAGTTTAGATTCTAAATCTTTTAAGATCATATTCTCAACCATCCACATCAATGAATCTCCAAAATAAAGTCATTAGCCTGATTAACAAATAGACCTTAACAAGTGAATCAAAAGATCCACTAGACATGCATAGGAGTTGATGACTACTCAGGATTCAGACTGATCTACATATGATCATCGAATTTATGTGTATTAAATTGTTATGATAAACGACACGTTAATAAAGATATTAATTCACATCGGTCATATCATATATAATCTTATTACATAGAGTACATTCACTAAGATATCTATCAACATCAACGATCCGGATCTAGATCACGCGCATTCATAATGTTTAGTAAACTGCACTAGCAATCATTCATTAAAGATTTCATACTTTAATATTTTGCTGACAATTTTATTTATTATCTATAATCTTAATCCTCTAATACTAATACAATATCATAGTCTCATTAATGAATATGAAATTTTCAGATATTTATATAAATTATTCAACAATAATTTAAAAGAACAATTATAAGAAAAATGTAATCTTTTTTAAATTTCATATCAAAATGTCAATACATATGTTTTGAGGGCATAACTCCTAACAGTAATCGCTTATGCTAAAGATGGGTAATCTCTTAATATAGATCTGATGAGGATGAAACTGTTGCAACACTAGTTACTGTGCTTCCCTAGAGTATACTCAAACCATGTGTATTGAAATTTTAATATGAAATTTAATAGAATTATATTTTTCTTATAATTGTTTTTATAAATTATTGTTGAATTATTTATGTAAATATCTAAAAATTTCATATTCATTAATGAGACTATGATCTTGTTTTAGTACGAGATGGTTAAGATCATAAATAATGAATAAAATAGTCAGCAGGATATTAAAGTATTGAATCTTTAATGAATGGTTGCTAGTACAATTTACTAAGCATTATGAATGCATGTGATCTAGATCCGAATCATTAATGTGAATAGACATATAAGTGAAGATACTTTATATAATAAGATTATATATGACATGACTGATCTGAATTAATATATTTATTAACTTTTCGTTTATCATAAAAATTTAAAATACATCGATATGATGATCATATCTAGATTAGTCTAAATCTTGAATAGCCATGAACTCATATATTTTTATTAATTAAAATGGTAAACGTGATTTTGGTAGAGAGAATATTATGAGGCATATCAATTTAGAATTTCATATAATAGTAAGGGCTGTCAAAAAATACTCTCTCCTCTTAGTCTCATTTATATATACAATAGACTTAAAAAGTGTAAAAAAAGATTTGAAGTATTAATTTCAATATCAAATTCTTTAACAAAATTTGATTTATTTAAATTAATTTGTCTCTTACTTTTTCACAACGAATATATTATTAATAATTGACTTGATAAATATGATTTTAGTAAAGAGAATATCAAAAGACTTATCAATTTAAAATTTCATATAATAGTAAAGGCAATTTGTGTCCAAAAATGTTTCTCCCCCTTAAGCCCTATTTAAAAGTAGTAACGATTTCAGAAGATAAAAACTAAATGCAAACACATACAAAGAAGGGTCATGTGATTACCAAACTCTCACTTGGTACTGATAAAATGGAAAATTAATAAACAAGTAACAAAAATAATAATCTGCCAAGAGCTAAAAGGGTGTGATCATGGCGTCATGTGGGTGTAGCTACACACGTATGATCTAGCCTCAATAAACGATAAATATCACTTGAGAACGTTGCTGTTGGGATCTGAAGGATGAAGATCGAGCATTTTGAGCCAGCTTATAGAAGGTGATAAAATTCTCTTATAAGGAGGAAGTCAGAGAGAGTTCTTCATGCCTAGTAAGTGGAAAAATACAAAATGAATCTAAAGTGTTAAAAAGTCGTTCAACAATGAGAGGGACAGACTCTATTTATAGAGAATTTTCTAGATGATGTCCACTCCAACTAATGCTTTGCTAATTGACATTGGACCCTATGTAATGACACCCCAACAAACTTATTGAGGTAGCAACATTCAGTCATCAGTTATAAAAACCATAGTTGTGTGTGCAAGGGTATCGATAAAGAAGTTTCTCATGTACAATACCTTTTGTATTGCACAATATGTCACATGCAATGATAACAAATCTGGGAATGAAGAACACAGAGAGTACGCCACATTGAAGAAATAGACGTATTTGTTCTGGACCCCTCCAAGAGGTGTCCTAACAACTAGGTCCCTTCCAAAAATGGAAAGAGGACACATCAACGAACATCAAAAAGGCTATATTAGTGAAGAATTGTCATTTCTAATATAATGTAACCCCATCCCAATGCTACCAAACCACACCTCCCAAAAACGTTCCCAGGAAATGGACTCACTTAAATCTTTGTCACTTGACTTAGTGCTTACAAAAATATGAATGAATACATAGAAAAACAAATAATACAAGATTCATTTTATGTTGGTCGGTCGCTGACATGGATCGAGGAATCACATTGAGAAATTAAAGTTAACACTTGTCAGTAGTTTATAGGAGCAACAAGTGCTACATTGGCGAGGTAAAGTCATAGTGATTAACCATGTGAGTGACGAGGTACACACATGTACGCAATCAATTATAATAATAATAATAAAATATTACTAATAATATTAATAATCTTAATCTTAATATATTAAAAAGGGCTAAAAAGTGAAAAACTTTTTATTCTTCTTTTTACCATTTGAGCATCCTTAAAATATAGTACAACTTAAGGATTTAACTTGAATATAATGAGCTATAATAAAATATTATTTTCTATTCAATAATAATGTGTTTATTAATAGTTATAAAATTAAATATTTGTTAAAATATTTTACAATTAGAAACGTAAATATCCATAAAAATAAATTTCAATGAATTTTAAGATTATTTTTAAGTCACCAATAATTTGTTCGTTTGACATTTATAAAATCAAATATTATGTAATATTTGTGTTATCGAAATATAAAAATTCATATAAATGAATTGAGACGAGAGAAATATTTTTGAATAAGATATATTATCTCTTTATATAATAAATTCTTAAAAATTATCAAAAAATATTTTATATATTATTCAATTAGTAATGATATATTGTGTAATTTCAACATTATTATGAACAAGCGAATGTATTTATTATTATTATTGTTTTTAATTTCAATTTTGATTTATAATTTTTTAAAAGAATATTTGTTTCAACATTTACTATTAATTTCAAATCCTACATTTATTTTAAATTACTTTAAAACGTGTGAAGCACATACTTTTCAACCAATAAGACTAAAATACCTACAATTTGACCAAAATATAAACTATACCCCTAAATTTTCTTATAATTTTATATCCATGTAGTTTGAGAAACTGTAAAATACACCATTCTTGATGATTTTTCATCAAAACTTATAGAAAATTAACTCTATTTTTTACCCTTCTTCGTCCTGCACAAAAGAGAGAAGACCTTCATTATTTCCCTCCATTTGCTCTATTTCCCTCCATATTTAGGCCCTAGTTTTCCTATATAAATAACTGCCTCATTTCCCATTTTTTAAACATTCATTATTCACTTCCATTCTCCTCTTCACCACTGGACAACTCAATTTCTGGTCTCCCAGTAGCCCACATATTTTTCACGCAATCGTTGTGCAGCTTCAAATATTTTTATTGAAGGTATCGGTTGATAAAAAGTTGATTTCTTTTTCATCGTCAAGTCTGGTGATGAAGTAGAATCATCAACAAATTGAAGACAAAGAACTCAAAGCAAACAACTCAAACCTATTGTAGAAGAAAACAAAAACAGACCACACTTTGGAAGAGAATCCTGAAATAAAAAAAATCAAGACATAAAATAAACACAAAAAATAAAGAACTTGACTTATTCGAAGAGAATCATCAACAAATTGTTGAAAACTTTAGCCCTTGTTGATCCTCCAATGTCAAACCCTAGGTATTGCCCATATCTCTCTCTTTTGCTTCTCTCACGACTTGGCTCACTCTCACCTACAAAGAGACAAAACTAATAGTAAAAAGGTTGAAAGCTAGATAAAAGATAAAAGAAAAGAAAATATTAAACTTAACTATCTTAACACTAATAGTGGTAACTTCCGTTAATGAAAATTAGCAATGTGCTATTCACGTGTCTTTTAGTGTCATTCTTAACGAAAAATCCTAAAGGAAGAGTGTATTTTGAAGTTTATCAAACCACCGGGGTGTAAAAGTATGAAAAGAATTTAGATATAGTTTGTATTCGGTCAAACTACATGAATATATTTTATATTTTAGCCTATATTAGTAGTAATAATAATAATAATTATTATTATAATAAATAGGAGGAATAGTTTTCACTTTTGTACTAAGTTTAATAGGTTTTTGACACGTGGTATCTACAAACTATGGGCTTTAAAATCTGTCCTTGTACTGAAAATACAGGAGGCATGAAACTGAGAGAGACAGTGGAGAATGAGTGAAGATGTACATTTGTTCGTTGTGATGAAACAAGGAGAGGAAGTTAGCGAAAGAGAGATGTAGGAAAAGGCATGTTAGGAGGGGACCAATTTCATTTAGGTTCATTTTCTATCTTTTTGCGTCTCTTTTACTCGAAGTAGAGTAGGGGACCATTTGAATAGGATCTCAGTTGTAATTAAGAACGATCTTTTGATGAATTTTCAAAGGATGAATTGGATTGAGTCTCAGCCCCAGGCCCCCACTCATCGTATAATTTGTAATTATGGTACAAAAAAGATTCTCGGGAATGGAAGAGAACAAGAGACGAAAAAAGGAAAATTATGTATGATTTGTAAGAGAATTTTTAGAAAAAGAGAAAACAAAGAAAAAACCGTTGTATCCTAAAAGAATCAATTAATATAAATATTGTTGCCTAAAATTATTTTAGCTATATCAGTTTGAATTAGAAATTGAGATTACGCGTTTCATAAACTTGTTTTTTTATCATAAAAAACAGAAAATCCAAATAAGATCGCATACCAAACAAGGCCAACTCTTAAGTAAGACTAATTGAAGAGGGAGAGGATAAAATTTAATGTTTGAAAGATTCCATATCATCGTCTTAATGTCTTAATGAAATGTTCATAAACATCCAGGACGAAAGTACGTTCAAAAGTAGTTAGAATTCGAAGAAGAAAAAGAAAAATCAAAGAATACTTGCTGTATTCGATGCAAACAATGTTCTTCAAATTAAGGTAATTCATGTGAAGAAAAAAGTAAAGATAGTAAGCAATAAAGAAGAAGATTAAGACCTTTCACTAAAACGGGTACCTACAAGAGGTAAAAAAAATTAAGACAATACTTCTCTCCTGACCAGGTTTACCGTTGAGTTGGACCGATAAAAAAAATCATCTATTATTTTTTAATATTTAATTTAAGTTGTGGTGCGTCCAACTGAATAAAATTTTTTTAGTGAAACTTAACATAATTTTAATTAAGCATAAAATTAAAAGTGACTTAATAATTATTTTTTTTCATTAGGCCAACTCAACGGTCAGGAGGAGCTCCTCCTGACCTAGTCAGGAAGAAACTATTGACCTAAAAAATAACTATAAGATGACATAAATTTACATAGAGATTTCTCTAAAAAAAATTGTATTTTCACATGATGACTGTTGTTACTATAAGACGATATTAAACTCATTTAAAGTAACAATATTTTTTCATGTTTTGGTTTAAAATAAATATGGCATGTGTTGTCAATGTCAGATAGGAATGTTAATGTGTAGGATATAATATGGATAGTGTCATACCCATCCTTTACCTATTAGCATTTTCTATCCTCATACCCACAATAATTCTATGGGTATGATATGACAGATACCCATTTGGATATGGGGATCCGGTGGATTTTTTCCCCGCAATTTATAATTGATAATAAAATTTAAAATGGTATGAAACTATTTTCATATATTCATATCAAAATATCTTAGTAATGTTTCAAGTTACAAAACTTAAAATAAACATACTTTAAAACACAATTAAGTCTTGTGAATTACAAATCTAAACTTGTTCATGATCATCATATTATATTTAGTTTTTAAATTTAATATATATATCGGGTAAATAGGTAAATAAGGATGGATAGGTTGAAACTCGTACCTTACCTATATCTTCATAATTTTTTATATTCCCGTACCCTACCCAAACCTATTTTATAACCCCATACCCTATCCATTAGGGTCGGATACATGTGGGTACCCAAACTCATAGATAATATTTTTTTATATTATTAATTATTGTTATTGAGTTGAATATTTGGATTTAGTAGTATTAAAAATGAATGGAGGTTAGTGTATAGAGTAATAGAAATTATATTTGATTACTGATCTATTGATGTTTTCAGTTTAAAATTATTGTTGTTTTAAGAAGTTTTACAGGTGCAGCCAAACCTGTTACAAGTGACCAAACCGAACCCATTACTTTGATTATATTCGATTCGGTTTGGATGGTTATATCGGTTCGGTTATATAGATAACCGGTGAATTCGGCTCGCTTGCAAAAATGTCTTACTAACCGACAGAACCGAACCATGCACACCCCTACATTTTAGATTTGTTTTCTTTTTCTTGTAAGATTTTCTTATCAATTACATAATTTTTTAATTATCTACAATTATTTATGTTTAAATTGCCATTATTTTGGTTTTTTAATTATGTTTAACTTAGTTGATAAATATTTATTAGTGTATAAAAGAATGAATAAATATCAAATTAACAAGTTAAATGAGAACAAACCTTATTATTATTTGAGGAATATAATTAATAAAATTCTTGTATAAATTTCAAATTGAGTAAAATAGAATAAAGTGTTAACATTTATTTAGCCATATATTTTTCTAAAATAATAATAGATTATAGATTATAGATTGAATATGGAATGTGACTAGGCTTGAAATATTTCTATGATAATCTTTTATTGTCATATTCATAATATATATGCATATATGCATAATATTTGTAGCTGAATTTTTTATGTCGAATTTTTCAAAAGAAGCGTGCAATACCCGTTTAATTCGTATCTAAATTTTTACATACTACGTATTATTGATCGCATTTTTGTCGAACGACTGACCGTTTAATTCTCGAATTATACTTATCAACTAATACTCTGTATATTTGTCGTATCCGAATTAACTAACTATGGTTGGCGTAGGAATCACCTCCACTCCAAGAAAATATGAAAGAGTGTCAAGTTCTTTGATGGGGAGAACTTGGATGCAAGTTGTTGGGTGAACTGACTGAGAAGTTCATTGTCACTACCTGTGAGAATTAAGTCATCGACATACACTAGCAGATACATTGTTAATTACATTTGTATATAGATAAATATGAGGCATCTGATTTTGAATTAACAAACCCAAGGAAAGTAAGAATTGACAAAGTTGATGATACCATGCTCGTGAAGCTTACTTAAGACATAGAGTGTTTTCTTAAGATGACACACATGACATCCAGCTACTTGAGAGGACAACCTTGTGATAAGGCAAGATTGAAAACAATACATACGATTGTCAATTTAATGATTGGACTAAAAGTCTTGTGTTAATCAATTCCTGATCATTGATGAAATCATTTGGCAATTAGACAGGCCTTGTAGCATTTAATGGAGCTATTAGGATGACGTTTGTTTTGAAAGACCAATTTACAACCCACTAAATTTTGAGATGGATCTGAAGGGACAAGATCCTAAGTACCATTACGTGGAAGTGCATTAAATTCGTCAGACATGACCATACGCCATTTGGGATGTTGAAGGGCTTGGGGTGATTGTGGTAGGTTCAAGTTGGGAGGTGGTGGGGTGGATGGTGGTGAGGCTAAGTTTCTAGGTTGGTTTATGAATATTGTTCTTGGCACGTGTTTGCATGGGGTGTATATTGTATTGGTGGGTGGAGAATGAGATGGTGGGTAATTTTTGTTGGATGAATTTAGTGGTGGTAATGAGGAATTTGTATTATTGAGCGAAGAAAAGGAAAGTGAGGGTACAGGGGAAGTATGAGATAATAAAGAGATATCAACCGGGGGGACTTACCTTACAATGTGCTACAGAGATGATGTCTTGGAGTGGGTGCATCCTTACCATCTGGGGAATTGGTAGATTGATTTGGTGGAGAATTAAATGTGGAACTATTTTTGGAAAGTGGAGGCAGAATTAGAGAGTTGAATATTGGGTGGGGCTATTATGGGTAAATATTCATTATGGGTGAGTGCATGATTTTGGGTGGATTGATCGTGTGATGGACTCAATTAGTGCGTGAGGAGTTGTACATGATGGGAATCTGAAATTTGGTGAAGAGTGAGATCGATTGGTACCCATTCTTGTAAAGTAGAGTTTGTGGTGCGGGGAAGATGTAGATTTTGATGTGAATAGGGAAAGATTGACTTTACGAATGTGACATGACGAGAGATGAAAATCTTTAGAGAAATAAGACCATAACATCGATATGCACTTTTGTGGATGAGTAGCCAAGAAAAATGCATAATTGAAAGTGAGGGTCAAGTTTGTGAGACTGTATTTCACAATTCACAATGATAGACTTATTAATTTAATTGATAGAGTTGCATATCGTCACCATGAGTGATTGTATTTCATAGTTCATACGATTATGATAGTTGGGTGTGTGCCCAAAAAGTGTTTCAAAAAGATGATTTCATAGAGAGATTTACTTTAGGTATACGGTTAATGAGATAATCCCAGAATAGTGAATGCGTGAGGGCAAAAGTGAAGGGCCATGTGTGCATGGTGAAGAAGAGTGAGTCTGATTTCTACTATATGGCGATGACAACATTCAGAGAGACCGTCACTACTACAAAAATGGGATATAATGACAACTACTTATTTAGTACAATGTTAGTTTTGCCAAACCTGTCAAAGGAAAAATGTGTTGGGTGAGGTAATTTTGATAATATGATAGTTTTTTTATTAAGTGTCATACATGTCTTACCTAGGATGACAGTGTGAAAATAAACTGTCATCGTTTTATAGTATAAAAAACTCAATTATTAGCCAAAGTTCATTTTATTTTCGAAAATGCCATCTTATTTAAGCCACCTTAATTTCATTTTTTGCACTTCTTTTTCTATGTCGATCTTTCTCTCGATCTCTCTCTTGATCTCTCTCAATCTCTCTCTTGATCTCTCTTTCGATCTCTCTCTCTCTCTCTCTCTCTCAATCTCTCTTAAGCAGTCACAAAAGAGGACAAACTCACCGGGATCTTGAAGGAAAACGGTGTCTTTGGTGATGGGCTGAGCTTCGACCAAGGTGCTATTCCTTGGCTTTCATCACTTTGTGCACTGACGACGAGCGTGAGTTCTTGTACTGTAACCCTCATGCGGATTGTTGGGAGAGATCTATCACGGTATGTTAATTTTTAGGCATTTTATCTTCTTAAATTTGTCTAATGTGTTTCTGGTACCGTAACCCTAGCATTGTGCATCCTCTGGGGTTAAGAATCAATTAGATGCATTTATTTTAACTGACTTAGTTTAATTGATAGAGTTGTATATGGCCACTACAGAGTGATTGTATTTCATAGTTCATACGATTAAAGGGGAAAACATTACATTGATATGCTTGTGCTATTTATGATCGTAATACTAGCAAAGCTTCTTATTCGGAGTGATAGTTTAAGTACACAATTGTTTCTGTGTTACAAAAAGTGGATGTCTTCTGATTCTGCTCTTTGATTTGACTTGGTTAGCAGCCTATATTGTCGCGGTCGTAGGTTCTCTGGTGCACAATTGTTGATGATTCATTAATTAAGAATGTAAATCATTTTCCACTCTCTGCATTTTTTGTTCTAAAGTTGGTGAGTTTTCGTGTTCTCTGCTCGTGAGTTTTGTGTTATTGTTTTGGTAACTTATACAATTTTAGTTTAAAATTTTAGATATGCAGAAAGAATGAGGTATGTCCTATAATATTATTTGGTCAAGTTGGCCTCTTTAGATCTTCTTTCTACATATTTAATTATGAGAGTTTGATCACCGAAATAATGGTCTCTCAATTTTTTGTATGTATATTCATTTTGTAAAATTATGTATTTATGTTTCTAGGTGACTAATACCTTTTATCCACGATGTTGCGTGCCATTTATTGTAGCTTTTAATAATGCTACAATAGCTTCTCTCTAGATGTTTTCTGTTAAACATTTTTTTGATAGATTTCATTTAGGAGATGCAGGGAAGTTCATGATCTTTTGTTGGTTAAAGAAATTAATGCACAGTGCTGCATTAGAGCGAAACCCTTGGGGATTCAAGTAGTCTTGCCTTTTGAGGTTTGAGAAGTCTTGTAATTGCTTCTAGCTCCCCATCATTCAGCTTCGGATCCTGTCCTACTTGGAGAAATTTTTCTCTACAAATCGGATAAAGAAGAGAAGATTAGAGTGGTTGGTTGTTGCTTCCCCTCCATCCCATTTAGTCTTGTGTTAATATTAATTTCTTCCTCTTATTCCTTTGAGGAAGGTGAATTTCTAATATGTTGTGCTTCCCTAAAAGAAAAAAGTGGTTTAGATTTTTCTTCTCACAATGATCTATGTCTTCCATTTAAGGTTGCTCGAGAGACCAATGAAGAGCTTCGAAACATCAAGGCTATTCCATCTGTCGATTGTGATGTTTGATCAATACTCTCTATTGCGAGGAGGTGTGTTTTTCAACTTTGTAAAGTCTTTCTAGGTTTTAAGCTTTCAAGTGATATAATATAGATATATGATACTTCAACAATTTTACAAAATATTTGGCCGGTCTCAACATGCAAGTTAGTTATGTTATTTCCCTTTTAAACATATTATGGTGATACTAGCTATTTTCATTTATCAGGCGATTATCTAGTGAATATGAGGCCACTAGAATTGAAGTGTTTCACTGGATTTCAACACTATTAAATAGACATCGTGCTGAGGTAATTATGCTCAAGTCAAGCAGTACTTATATTTATTATTCATTCATAAGAACAGTCGTATTTTCATTATTAACCTCAATATTATAGTTTTCTTATATGTTTTGGGAAATATATTGGTATTTCTATTTATGAGAGCCCACTTAAAGTTTTTAAGATGGGGTTCTACTTTCAGTTACCGCTAACAAAAGCATATTGCTTTATTATTTTATATTCATTTTCTATGTCTATATGCCCTATGATGTCTTATGTACCAAACCAAAATAGAGGATCCTATGTACCAAACCAAAATAGAGGATCTTATATGCCTTTTGAACCAAGATTTTAGGTCTCTTCTTTTTCTCTGTATTCTCTTAGTGTCAAATTGGATGCATGTCAGTGATGATCGAATGCAATATTAAGATAGCTAAGTAATACTTGATGAAGTTTCAATTTCCTATAAGATAAAAAGATAGATAAGCAATACTTCAATATAAACTGCACTGGTCTTTGTGATTAATAATTTTTTTATCGGTAAAAGTAATTATTTATAAACAAAAGAACACCTCTGTGATTAATAATTTCAAGTTTGATAAACAAAAAATTTATGAAGTTTCAGTTACCTATATAAAACGATAGACGAGCAATACTTAAATAAACTACATTGGTCTTTGTGAATATAATTTCAAATTTGATACATACAAAGACATTTTTTTACTTGTGCATAAATATGTATGATAATCCATTTATGAACAACGACTTGGCCATCTCTTGAATCCTAATATCCAAATAATAGAGTTACTACGAGACTACTTAATTTGATAGTTACTCAAGCATATATGCATGGATGTATCTATTGCAGATATTTAGGGAGTCTCCTAGTTCATAGGAGTTCCCATGGATAACAATGAAAGTTGTCCATGTTGTGGCCACTACGTATAAGGTGTTTATTCCCATTGAGGAAATAAAACGCTAGGACATTTTGTATGTGAACGCATCTGTGATCTCCTATCAATATGAAAGACTAGAAAAGAAAACCAGTTTCAATATTACTGGGATGATTAGGGAGTTTGCTCGGTCTCTTGAATTGATTATTTTTGCATTTCTCTAATGTATTTTGTCTAAACTTCTGAAAATTTCTCTTTTTTTGTCAGATTAATTCCTCGTCTAACACTAATCTTACCTATAACAGGTCTTAACTTTTTTAACGACATATTCGATACCCTTCTTAAAGCACTGTCAGATCCTTCTAACGAGGTAATCCTTAAATCCTAGTTCAAAATCTACATTTTTGCTCTAGAAAAGTAATAGTGAAGAAAATTAGGAAATAGAGGTCTTTTTTTTTGGATTTCATGTTGAAACTAAATCATTCTCTTGGTTACTAATCCTTGGCACAAAAAGAAGAAGAAATTGTTGAAGGGTTGTCATAGGAAGGCAATGCCTTTCTATGACAGCTTCTTTAATGACGGGGAATCTCCATCATCTATTTACTTTTTCTGGCACCTATGACGACGGGTAATCCCCATCATCTAACTACTTTTTGCGATACCTTATATTGACGGTTTTTGTTTAAAATGATTAAAGATGATTGCCCGGTAGATGACAGTCGGTCAGTCGTCAATATAAGGTTATAATGACGGTTTTTTACCCATCATCTAAATCCTATTTTGTAGTATTTAAGGAGGTGTATTCTCCTCCATTAATGGTATAGAGGGTGACAATTGAATGCTTAAAAAAATTTTCCATCAAAGCCTTAATATGTACGAATGTGTCATGAATGTTTTTTAAGGTAGTAGAACCATATATAACGTGTGTAATGGTAAAAAAATATCACATAATATTTATAACCATCATGAGAGATAACAGGAGAGCTCCGCTTGTGAGAGTATATGATTCCTAGAGGATGAGAGCTTTTGAGCGTGGAAGAAGAAAATGGTAACTTATGTGTGTTATTGCAATGACATGAGTTACATGTAAACTTAGACACATTTGATGATGACATGGGCAAAGCTTCATTGGATATTAAATGACTTAAAATCACAAACGACGGATCACCTAGACGATGATGCCATCGGTCCATAGGAACTTTGATAGAGGAGAAGGTGATGATTGGTTTGGTTGTTGGCGAGGGACGCGGCCACTCATAAACACCACCTCTAGTCGCTCCTTGCAATAGTATTGCCCCGTGCGGAGATTTTTCACAAAAAAATGAGAGGGTGAGAATTTGACAGAAACTTTAATATTGCAGCATAATTAAAAACTGAAATTAAATTTTTCTTCATGGAAGGGATAAATAGAACATAATTTAAGAAGGGTTGAAAAGGCGATGGTAATGTAGTGGAACTGGTGTGAGTGATTGGAGGGTCAGTACCGTCACCAATCATGATATTATCTGTTCTGATATAGTCGGAGTGGAGGGATAGATTTTGCAAGTAGGTTGTGATATGGTGAGAAGGACCCGAGTCAAGTAACCATACGGTGGCGTAGTGGGCATGAGGGGAATATTGAGGTGTGTTGGTAGTGTTAGGCTGAGAGTTGTGATTCGAAGGCATGTATTTAAAGACAGAGCATCGTTTTGCAGAGTGTCCTTGTTGACCACACAGTTGACATTTGCCAAGCTAAGGACGTGAATGTGGAGTAGGGAAATTGGATATGTGAGTTTGAGAGGTGGCTGTATTGGGAGGGGGTGGCAGACGATTCTCGTTATATGTGGTTGTGGGTAAGAGCGTTTCTGGTGGTTGGTTTTAGGTGGATTGTAGAAGGATGTTTGTGCAGGATTCGCGGAAGCGGGCATGTTGGAGAAATTTGACTTCTTTTGTGCTTCATATTTGAGATGGACTTCGTGGTTGATGAGTTTCTCGTGTAACTCATCAAACATGACTGAAGTTTCACGAACACGCATGGAAGAGCAAAGGTCTTTGTAGTCGCCATCAAGGCCAGCTAGGTTCTTTAAGACAAGATCCTCATTGTCAATGGGCACGTTAAACTGGGAAAGTTCACCCGCGATGATCTTTACTCGTTGCAAATACTCAGTAATTGACTTATTGCCTTTTTCAAGAATTGTGGAGGTCTTCTTTCAATTGTATGAGTTGTCCTCATAAGGGCTTTGCATAAAATAGTTTAAGAGAGAAAAAGGCTTTTGGAAATAACTTCACCATTTTCCATTGATGAGAAGATTACATTATATAAGCTTACAGAATGTACACATAAAAGACAATAATCATTCTCCTATTACTACTTTCCTAAAGACAGGAATTGCTTTAAAAAAAGAAATAATTACACCCAAAAGCATAATACACCTAGAATTGAATATTTACAACTTAGGGTTATCATAAATTAATGGCTTATTTGACATATCTTATATTAGATAACATAAAAAATAGACAACTTTAAAAAGAATCAAAGATAAAATAAAAATAAAAAAGTCACCCTAAATTCTTAAAAAAAAATATCAGAGCCAAAATCATGTCCCTTGCACGCCAATGAAATTTGAATGTAATGTACACAAAGTTTATATATATATATATATATATATATATATAAATTGTATCTATAAAATATACTATATATATCACATAAGTGTATTTAATATGTACTATATATATTATATATACAGTTAAAATTTGAAAGCAAATTGCGCGGAGTGCCAAAATTCTTTTGGCCCGCACGAATATTTTTTGAAAAACGTGCAGCGACTATTTTTTATTTTCTTGTTCTCTTAATATTTTTATGATATTTTTAACATTACCTATTTATGATCATTACTTATATATTATTGAACATATACTCAGTATAGGAGCCCAAAATCAACCCACACCTCACCTCATAAGTTAAAAGGCCATCAAATCAGTTTTGAGCCCGACCTAGACTCTTTGGTCCATTATGGAATTTCCGTGACTTTTTTCTACTAATATAAGATGTATAACTCATTCATAAGATATCACTCTCTAGCCCTAACATCAGTCTCAAGCCCGGCATTGTCAAAATTATTAGTGACTTGGGAAACATATTCTAATTGGTTGGGGACCAGATTAGTATCAAGTTGAGATACTATCACGTTCGCTCTCTCTCTCTTATACTCGGGTTCATCATCTAGTTACATGTGGGCGACGCGTGATACATCTCTGATAATAGATTTCTAGTATCTACACTCAACATTGGAGGCTTTGCCTCCAATTTTATCAATTTTTCTTCATCTAAATATCTCTCTTCAAGGTGAATATAAGGTTTTGAGTGCTTTAGAATACATGGAAACCCTATTTCTAACTACGACTATGCACCTGATTTTGGAAGATAATTGTTCATGCTTAAATCCATCCTAACTGAATAATTTGACGTTTTGGGATTGCTTGTCGCAAGTATTGAAAGTCAAGAGATCGGTCTTAGAGTACAAGTTGTTAAGATACTTCTTAGGTACCAGATTGCTTGTCGCAAGTATTGAAACTATCTGTTTTTTAATGAATGAATCGTCCTAAAACCTACAAACAGAAACTATGACAATACCATAACATGACACTGAACAAAAGATGATTTGAAACCGAGTTGATGATTAAGAAATGGAATTGTGAGAGTGGGTCTAGAGAGAAGATATTTGGAGATTGGAGAGAAATATGAGGTCTAAAAAAAGTCCAATCAAGCTGAGTCAAGATGGGGTATTTTTCTACTGTGCGAAATCACTCTTTGCCACGCATACTGGAACTCATAAATAAACATGGGCCTGATTTCAGCCTTTCCCTTCACTACTGAATTCCCTTAACATTTCATCTAATCTATTGAAAATAGGTGCTTTCATTCATTTAGTTTAATAAAAAGGTATTTCATCCATCAAACTCTGTGTGTATTTATTCCGTACAAGAGACTATTCTAGGAAGGAAAGGATTTTGGGTAACTAAGAAAGGAATCAAATAAGTTAACTAGATTTTCATACACCAATTTAGAGATTGTATTAATTTAAAGACCATACAGCTCACTCCGACATTTCCCATCAAGTTGGTGTGTAGATGTCTCCAATGTCCAACTTGTTAAGTGGGTTGTACGTCATTATAATACTTTTCGATTGATCCTTTGCCTTGTCGCATTCTAGTAATCTGGTTTTTCAAATCGTATACCTAAGTAGTATCAGTCCCGTCAAAGAAGGTTGTAGCGATCGTAACCCATATTGTTTTTATGGTTGGGAATCGAATAAAATTGCTGATCATACTCTAGTTCATTGAGTTGATCAACCATCCCTTTCCAATTGCATTTTCATTTCTCTATTTTCTGAAGGTCGGGTCTGTCGGTTGAGGTTGTGAAAGTTCCTCATTAATATATCACAATTTGTCTTTGCTAGAAGTAAACATCTCGACAACATGTGACCGTAGGGCATAGTTGGTACCGTCCAACTTAATGTCGATTTGTGCAGCAGAAGAATCAAAGGTTGATGTTTGAATCTGAGTCTGGGTCTGGGTTAGAAACTTAAAACTTGTGTCATTCTACAAGTCAGATCTGCTACGATTTAGGCAGTGGAGTTTCTTCCATCTTGTTGGATCATGGTTGATTCCTACATGGGAAACGGTTTTTAGGTTTCTCTGTTAGGCTTCAATCTGAGAGGAAATTCTAAGATCTGTGTTCGATCTCATGTTCTACGAAGGAAATTATTTAGTAACTAAGAACGGAATCAAATACATATAAGGTAACCAGAATTTCCTCCACCAACTACATTCCTAATTCATAGACTATACAATATAGCTCACGCCAACAAGTGCATTCATATTTACTGATGTTGAACGTAAAGGAAATACTTACCATTGACATTACCTACCCATAGCTTTACATGTTTAATAATCAATGTGTTTTTATTTAATTTTGAAAAAATTATGCATCTCACCTCTAACATGAAGTATTATAACTAGCTTATAAAAGAACTATGAATCCTACCATTGTCTTTAATTATCATCAATACATGTAACAACATAATTGGGCCACATTAAACATAGGGAGGAACTACTCTTCACCTGATCAGAAATCAAGTATTGTTCAAGTTCAAATGTATTGAGAATAATATTTTAAGGATGAGTGTTTAGTCTACTCCATATATTTATCTTTCACAAAAAGAATAATAGGCTAAATTTTTTTTATATCAATCTTTTTTTTATGACTGTATAAAAGATAGAAAAATTCATCTGAGACCCTTGTTGTTTGTATAAATGATACATATGCCCTTCTAGTTTGAAAAATGACTCATATCTCTATTCATATTAGATTTTGATAAAAAAAACTCAAAATTGTTAAATTTCAAACTAACATCATTTAATAAAAGTTCAATACCAAAACCAGCCTCATCTTTTCCCAACTCTGAAATTGTTAAAAATAATTAATCCACCATATTTAAACTCTTATTCGCCTTATGTTCTTCTTCATTACATGTTTGCTTGTGCCTACACAAGCCTAAGTTATCTTCAAAGACTAAATTCCATTGTTTTTGCTCTACTCCATAGAACTTATGTTCCATTATTTTTGCTTCTTTCGTTTTAATACAAATCTCTAGTATGAAAATCAAAACAGATGGCTTCAAAAGGTCAATCATTAGCATTACAATGTTTAAGTGTGCACTGGAGATAAACGTTTAGGAATTTTGTTAAAAAAAATATGAAAATTAGCTCGATTATTAACATTACTTTTTCCATATTTCACATACAAATACGAAATTAGGATCTGAAAATAAAGAATTACATTCTAGATGCTGAGAATCTACGGTTAATTGTGATTCCATGCGTCACAATATGATGAGCTCACGACCATGCAAAAAAGAATAATTGACGAATGATTATCTCAACCACGATGTGATGTCCAGCCTAATATTTAGAAGAGTGCTCCCTTTTCCTCTCAGTCATCTCGTCATCTCTGCTTCCTCTTTTGAGGTCAGCTATCTCATCGGTAAGGTGTTCCACCTTCTCAGCAAGAGGAAGACAGTCAGATAGATTACATTGATGGACTGTTGAGTTGTCACATTCACCACTGGGGTTGCAAGAACTACATTTTATCCTCCTGTTACTTCCATCAGATTTCTAGCGAGTTTTCTAATGGAGACATCTTCACGTTTGTCATTTTATCCAGGATTAGCCCTTGTATTTACCATTTGCGACTGTAGTAAGTTTGATTTTTATTGAAATTTTTTAGAAAGATCTTTGTTTCCCACAGACAGTATCAAACTGTAGATGCTAAGAATCTACGGTTATGATGAGCTCATGATCCCGCAAGAAATAATAATTGACCAAGGATTATCTCGACAACAAAGTGGTGCCCAGCCTGATATACTCCGACGATTAACTCACCGGTAGATAATCTCCTTTGTTATTAGTAAGTTATAAAATATTTCAAACTTTTTGTAGAAAAAAAATGACCATTTTAATAGGCTTTTGTGGTAACCAGACAATTTAGTAGGAACTAGTTAGATTTCTGTCAATTTCTAAAACATTAGATTTTGGTCAACTTCTTTCAAAATATACAGATTCTAAAAAATTTCAGTTATTGTAAATTATGTTTGTTATATCTTAATAACTTCAACAATAAGATGTTTAAGTTAAGAAAGTCATCAATAACTGAATACACCTAAAATGAATTTTACATCCCATTAAATGTACATCTTAGAAAAACCTTTCTCACTCCGAAATAAAAAAATCATTAATAATCGAATGCCAAAAAAGAGATTTACATCTCATAAAATACAAATATGAACAGAATCTTTCTCTCTCCCAAATAGAAGATATTTACACTTATCCAAAATACTCTCTTAAATCTGACCAAAATCTTTTACTTTTCTAAATTAAAAGATGTCTTCACTTCCCCAAACTACTCTCTTTCTCTCTCTCACAAACTCGATTTACACATTCCAATATCAAAACCCCAAAAATCATCTCCCTCCCTCCCTCCTTCTCTCTCTGATATCTCCCTCGGACTGAACCGTCTTCCTTAACAAAGACGAAGACTATTTCGCGTAACTTCTCCTCCTTGACGCATTAACTTCTGCCTGAGTTTTTCATTTCATCTCGTCGTTGCATCTCCACCACAATACAATTGAACGATACCTGCATAAATGAGAAATGAATGGCTACAAAAATTGAGTGAAGATGTATGGATCTTTTAGGTTAATTTCTTGTTGAAGAAAGAGAAGCAAAAGTTACAGCCTCAAAAGGAAATTTTCATCATAGGCAAAAGAGGGAAGCAGAACAGAGACTTTCACCAAACACAGTGGGTGTCTAACCATTTCTGATAAAAAACGATTTCAGGCTTCAGTAGGCATCCGTTGGAGATCATAGGCAACCGTTAGAGTTATTTGTATATATACATCCTTACTCATTGTAAACAAGTAGCATTCTTTCAATAAGAAATCAGAACCAAGAGGCTAATCATCTTTCATTTTAAGATCAGAACCAAAAGGTTCATCATTTCTACATGGTATCAGAGCAGTGATTCTGAGAACCAATACATATGGCAGAACCATCAACCTCCTGCCAACTTCACCACCATGACACCAATCTCAGACTGACCTCCATCCTGCTCACTGGCCACAACTACATACCATGGGCCAGGACGGCTCGGGTGAGCCTGAAAGGAAGAGTCAGACTGGGTTTCATGGACGGCAGTAAGCCAAGACCAGACCGAAACTTAGAGGAATGGGACATCATGGACAGCCAGGTAATGACCTGGATAACTAATTCAATAGACTCAAAACTCAGTGAAATATTTTATTTTTGTGAAACAGGACAGGAACTCTAGGAAGAAATCCGGAGCAATTATTGTGAACAAAACAATTTCGCGCAAGTCTTTGAACTTAAATGAGAGATCTCCCAAGCAAAACAGGGGGACAGATCAGTACCGGAGTTAACCGGGTTTTTAAAATTTAAGTTCAAAGAACTTGAAACCCTGAGACCGATGACCACTGACCTGAAAGAACTCCAAGACCAGGCTGAGCAGGATATGATTTTCCATTTCTTGACGGCTCTCGACTCAAGCTACGAAGCGATCCGGGCTCAGATCTTGATGTCGACAGAGAAGCCAACTTTTGCCACGGTCTCAGCCATGGTTCAAAGAGAAGAAACCAGGCGACAAGTGATGAGTACCAGAGATGACAAGGCGGAGACATAGCCATGGCGACCCACGTCTCCCTCCGAAACCCTAACCCTAAGGAAGGGGGAAGGCACCGCGGACAGCCACGCGAGCCGGTGAAATGCAGCCACTACCGAAAGGAAGGGCACACCCACGACCGGTGTTAGAACCTGCACCCTCATCTCCGGCAGAACCAGAGAAAGTTCCAGAATGAGTGAGGGAGCAGCGCAAAGAGTGACGAGCGAGGGGGCTCCGCGAAGACATTTCCCTTTTATACTGAGGGTTTCAGCGTAGCGGGTCACAGGTCGCGACCTGACGGAGATCGCAGAGCACACATGACAGACGGACCCGGTTCAGGTAATGGATACCGACCCGACCGAATGGAGGAAATGGACAGATCTGGATCCGTTAGAGCAGATCTGCACACAGACAACAACGCACAGATGGCTACACTGCTCAAACAATTCGGAGAATTTTTGCGCGATACCTCAGGTTCATCTATTTGCAATACTGTTAATTATTTTTCTAAATCTGCAAATTTTTGTCATAACTTAGAACACTGGATAATAGACTCTGGTGCCTCTGACCACATGACTCATAACACAAAAAATCTACACAGACTCACTAAAGTAGAAAAACCACAACACCTGACGGTAGCCAATGGAAATAAAGTTCCAATTTTTGGCATAGGGTCCACCACACTCTTCACAAAAACCATTAACAACGTACTTTGTCTACCCAATTTTAACTCCAATCTCCTATCCGTCAGTAAAATAACCAAAGACTTAAACTGTAATGTTACATTTTCACCTGACAAAGTAATTTTTCAGGATCGAGTCACCGGGAGGAAGCTTGGTGAAGGGAAATTTAGAAACGGTTTGTACTACTTAGAAGATACCGACAAAACATGCCTTTCCACCTCCAGTACAGTACAAAAGGACAAAATATTACATTGGAGATTCGGTCATCCCTCTGACAAAATCCTAAACAAATTACTTGGTTGTAATTCAGACTCTAACAGTTGCTCAGTCTGCAAACTCTCAAAACAAACCAGGTTACCCTTCCCACTATCTAGTAGTACGACAAAATGATGTTTTGAATTAATTCATTCTGATGTTTGGGGACCCGCCAGTTGATTCATATAATAAACTCAAATATTTTGTTACATTTATTGATGATTTCTCTCGCACCACATGGTTATATCTTTTGAAATAAAAAAAATGAAGTCTTCAGTCGTTTTCAAGATTTCAACAATTTAGTTGAAACTCAATTTGAAACAACCATAAAAATCTTTAGGTCTGACAATGGAACCGAGTATACTAACAACACCTTTTTTGAGTTTTTTAAACAAAATGGTATACGACATCAAACCATCTGTATCCACACCCCACAACAAAATGGTGTCTCAAAACGCAAAAACCGACACCTTGAAATGACTAGGTCTCTCCTCCTCCAAAATAACGTACCCAAAAGATATTGGTCCGATGCTATACTCACAGCAACCTACCTCATCAATCGATTACCCAGTGTAAAATTGCATCTGAAAAGCCCTTTAGAAATTTTCAAGGGTAGGAAAATTAACCTTGATCACATACGAGTATTCGGATGTACATGCTTCGTACACATTCCAAGACTTGATAAATTGGACAAAACCTCAGTCAAAACCCTATGTTTGGGGTATTCCGCTGAGAAAAATGGGTATAAGTGTTACGACCCAATAAACCATAAACTCTACATCTCGCGCGATGTACAATTTTTAGAACTAGAATCCTATTACCCAAAGGACCCCGACAACCATAACCACCACCAAACGTTTCCGCTACCTAACAGTATTATTTCCTCCGATATCATAAGACAGGAACAGGATACCGCATCAACCGCGCCTGAGACAACTACCTCAGGAGGAGCAACTGATGAGGCAACTGTCACTGATGAAGCAGTAATCATAAGAAGGTCAACAAGGCAAACTCAACCCCCAGCAAGATTAAAAGACTACGTGTCCCATCATGTTCTATATCCTATCCAAAATTTCATATCTTATGATAAAGTCTCTAACATCCACAGGGCATACTTGGGCAAAATTGATGAAACAATTGAGCCAAAGACCTATCAAGAAGCCCAACTCGACCCCAAATGGAGAAAGGCGATGAATGAAGAACTTCTAGTCTTGGAAAAGAATGACACTTGGGATATAATCCCACTACCTAACGGGAAGAAACCTGTAGGATATAAATGGGTCTACAAGACCAAATACAACAGCAACGGCACTATCGAGAAATATAAAGCCTGACTAGTCGTCAAGGGCTTTACTCAGACATATGGAGTAGATTATCAGGAAACTTTCGCTCCAGTAGCAAAAATGAACACGATTCGAGTGTTACTTTCCGTTGCCACCAACCTCAGCTGGGAACTATATCAAATGGATGTAAAAAATGCATTCCTCCAAGGAAATCTGGAAGAAGAAGTATATATGTCCCTTCCTCCAGGACACGAGGAAGCAACGCACCCGTCCATAGTATGTAGATTAAAGAAGGCTATCTACGGCCTGAAACAATCACCAAGGGCATGGTATGGAAAATTAAACTTGTCTCTTTTAAAAATTAACTTTGTCAAAAGCTCTGTGACTCATCTATGTTCGTCAAACACACGAACAACTCTACCACTATCATTTTAGTCTACGTAGATGACATTATCATCACCGGAAATAACCACGATGAAATATGGAGTGTTCAACAATTTCTAAAAGGAGATTTTGATATTAAAGATCTAGGAAAATTGAAGTACTTCCTAGGGATAGGAATAGCTCACTCGAAAAAAGGATTGTTTCTATCTCAAAGAAAATATATCTTAGGACTGAATGATATATCTTAAAAGAAACAGGTATGATAGGGGCAAAACCTGCTAGCACACCAATGGAAACCAACATGAAAATAGGACTGAATGATAGCAAACCAATAATTGATATAGGCCAATATCAGAGACTAGTAGGAAAACTAATTTATCTAACAGTTACAAGACCAGATATCACTTTTGCAGTTAGTGTTATCAGTCAATTCATGCACGCACCCTGTACAAATCACCAGGCAGTCGCAGAGAGGATACTCAAATACCTTAAAGGAACACCCGGTCAAGGGATATGGATGAAGAGAACCGGGGCAAACTCCGTAGTTGGATACACTGATGTAGACTGGGCATGTAGTTATGATAGAAAATCTACAACTGGCTTCTGTGTCTTTGTAGGTGGAAATCTAGTAACCTAGAAGAGCAAGAAACAAACTGTTGTAGCAAGGTCAAGTGCAGAGGTAGAATACAGAGCCATGGCCTCCACTGCTAGTGAACTCACATGGATTAGACATCTCCTTCAAGACATGAAGGTCGAGATAAGAAAACAATAGAGATGCACTGTGACATCCAAGCAGCACGTCATATTGCAATGAACCCCGTTTTCCACGAGAGAACCAAACACATTGAAGTGGACTGTCACTTCATAAGAGAGAAGGTACATTCGGGAGAAATCGCCATTCCTTTTGTACGTAGTGAAGACCAGCTAGCTGACATCTTCACCAAAGCCCTTGACAAAAATAACCTCCAAAGAATACTTAACAAGTTGGGCTCGATCAACCTATACGAACTCAACTTGAGGAGGAGTATTGAAGAAAGAGAAGCAAAAGTTACAGCCTCAGAAGAAAATCTTCATCATAGGCAAAAGAGGGAAGCAGAACAGAGACTTTCACCAAACACAATGGGTGTCTAACCATTTCTGGTAAAAAACGATTTCAGGCTTCAGTAGGCATCCGTTGGAGATCATAGGCAACTGTTAGAGTTATTTGTATATATACATCCTTACTCATTGTAAACAAGTAGCATTCTTTCAATAAGAAATCAGAACCAAGAGGCTCATCATCTTTCATTTTAAGATCAGAACTAAAAAGTTCATCATTTCTACATTTCTATTTACGATTTACTTGATATGTATTTAACTTTTTTATTTATCATTATCATGAAATTTTCATTTTGTATTGACAAATCCTATATTTTGAAGTGTCGAACCCAAGATTTTCAATGAAAATTTGATATACACGTCACAAACTGGAAAACATCTTCAAACAAAAACAAGTATTGATTATCAACGTTGTAAATATGATTTGTGTTAGTATGTATTAACATGAATTAATCTCATCGTCAAATTGATATTAACATAAATTATACTTTGTTGATAGTTGTAAATTTAGTTTATGTGTATGTATGTTATACATGAATTCAATGTAAATTTAATCCTTGTGTCATTATGTATCAATATGAAATATGCGTAAAAACAAAGTGCAATCTTGACGTGATAAAATTGTACTAATACATATTTGTTATGCAGCAAGTCAGAACGAAAGAGTCAACAAGAGCAATTCAACGACAATGAAGGCAAACACACAGACAGTGAAATATTTATATTTCATTAAACATTTGCTTCAATTCTTTGTAATCTCAGCTTTGTAAATCGAGTACAGGTTAATTTTATTATATGTGAATCAACAATGACATACATAAGTGTGAACTTGTATTATTACACATTGTTTATTACATATTTGTTGTGTAGTAAAGTCAGGAGAAACAAGAAAAGAGCCAAAAGATGTATATTGACAACAAAAGCAAATAAGGCACTGTACATGGAATGACTTATCAATCAAGACATAATTGGTGTAAACAAAATTTGCTCCTATACATATCTTTCAGTATGAGAGTAAATACGTGTATACATATTGTCGATTATTAGTTTATGCTCGTGGTATATCTTGATTATATGAAATAATTTATGTAAATGAAAGTTTACTCCTATACTAATAGAACGAAATCTATATTGATGCAAGCTCTGGTTGCGAACTAAATCTGATCTACAAATGATTATAATTAGTAAATATACATTTACACCAATGTAAATCAATCACCACCCATTCTAACGAAAATACACGAATTAAAAAGATAACCACCCACAATCTAACCACCTATGAAAAATATAGGAATAAACCAAGGCTTTAAAATATACTTATTCAAAAATATTAACTAATAACTCATCAAATAACCGCCTAACATAAACAAGGGAAAAAAATCATAGCCGCAAAAAATGGCATTAACACACCATGTTGTCTATAATATAGGGATTGTATATAGGAAGTTACCAAATATATATATAAATTACCATAAAAGATTAATTGAAGAAAAAAATAAAAAATAAAATAACCTTAAGATTCAAGAAAAATGGTATCATCGTCATGGAAGAAAAATAGGGACTATTCAGGGGTTGGAGTAGGTAAAACGATATTCATTATGGAGTTGATCAATAACATTGCCAAAGCTTATAGAGGTATATCGGTTTGGCGTGAACATGCTCCTATCACTATAAAAATCATTGATATTAGTTGAAGATAAAAATACTAAAACCGGCTAATTAGCATAATCCTAGGGATGATTTCATAAAAAAAACCTTTTAACATTCAAGTGAAAAGAACGAAAAAAAATAAACAATAGTATGGTTAGCTTAATCTAGGGATTTGAATACAACAACCATAAAAATCAAATAAAAAAACTTATTGCCAATTTAAACTAGGAATAAATAAGCGGAAAATGATAAGAAAATCAATTTCCAACTCAAACTGTAATAATGATAGAAAAACTTAGTTTTTTGCAAAAATGACAAAAAATGAACGAAGTAAATAATCTATTTATAAAAACTACACAGCCGCACATAAATTAATTACATTATTTTGGCCATTTTGGTAAAAGTAAAATGTTTACCGGTCAATTTTACAATTCTCCCATAAATAAGTCCAATAAAAACAATTCAAATAAAAAACAAACTTGATCGAAATAAAAATCTTAATCTTAATTTTTACTATATTAAAATAGGCTTAAATTGGAGAACTTTCTTATTTTACCCTTTATAGCCTCCTAAAATATACTACAATTTGAGTGTTAAACTTTTTTTCCTCATTTAGTTCATATAATGAAATTTTATTTTCTATTTAATGGTAATTTATTTTTAAATTATTAGTAAAACTAAATAGTTTTATGTTATTATAAAGTTAGAAATGAATCTTTGTCAAGAGAAATTTTGAGGTATTTTCTACAACAAAATTTCATTTTGAATCACTAACATTTTCTGTTAGAGATTTATAATTTAAACATATTGTAATAATTATGATATCAGGAACATAGAAAATTCATGTAAATGAATTTAGAGAAAAATATTATATGTTAACTATCTTTTAATATGATAGTTATTTTTTAAGAATATGACAAATTGATGGAAAAAAATTATTTTCTGTACTATTCAAAGAATAATGTTATAAAATGTAATTTAAAGACTATAAACAAGCTAATGTATTCAAAGATTACAACAAGTTTCAAATATGGTTAATATTAATGTTAAATCATATATTTATTGTAGATTAGTTTTACACATGTGAAACATGTATGTTTCTACTAGTATATTAAAAAGATTTTAAGTAGGAGAAACTTTTGGTTCTCTATTTTATCCTTATATATATATATATATATATATTTACAAGTTAAATATAATTCATATATTGGAGACAATCATATTCTTTTCAATAATAATTTGTTAAATATAGTTTGTAAAATTAAATATTTTTAGTATTTTTATAAGACTATGCAAATAGAATGTTAGTATCAAAGGATGATTTTTTATTATTTTGAGGCCAACAATACTTTATTTCTTAAAAGCCTAATTATGTAACATTTATGTTATCAGAACGTGAAAATTTATATAAATTAATTCAGATAAATATTTTTGAATTAAATAAATTATCTTTTAATATGTAGAATCTTACAAGTTGAAGAATATTCATTTTCACATATTTTCAAATAGCAATGTTATATAGTACAATTTTAACAATATTATAAACAATCTAATTTCTTGATTATTACGATTACTTTACTTTTAGTTTAGATTTAGAATTACTTTTTAAGATAATGTATTTATTTCAATATTAATATTAATTTCAAATTATACATGTATTTTAAATTACTTAACACGTGTGAAGCGCGTATTTTTCTACTAGTAACTAAAAAGTTAACAAAAGTTTAGTAGGAGGTGTACAAACTATTATTTGCATCAATTTGTTCTCTTTTAATTAGTGTGTATTGGAAACTTTTAGCAACTAGTCGAAATGCATGTGCTTCGCACATGTTGAAATTTTTTTAAATTATATAATAATTTTAAAATTATTATTAGCGTTAAATAAATATATTAACTTTTAAAATGTTATAAGTCTAAAAAAAATAATAATGGTAATTTTCTCATATTCACAGTTAAACTATTGTAAATAAAAAAATCTCGAGATGATAATTTTCTCTAAGATTTTTTGAATTAAAGAACACACTATCCTAACAAATTTATATCGTAAGATAATATAAAAATAAACTTAAAAAATTATTTGAGAAGAGAAAATATAATATGACAACCTATTTTACTACGGATAATGGACATTGAAAATTATTACATTTATTATAAAACTAAAAAAATCTTGGGCCTCAAACACTGATTCGATTAACAATAACAAAAATCTTACAGACAGACAATAATTCATTGTTATTGACTGAAACGGTGTTTACGATGTAAGAATCTCTAAAATCTTATGTATGGTCCTTCACGTTCCTAATAACATAATAATATAAAATACTAAATTTTATAAAATATTAGTAAAATAATTATTAGTGAATAAAATTATAACGGAATTAATCTTCAAGAGTAAAGAAACTTAATCTTATACTATATTTAGTGATGTTTAAAGTGTAAAAAAAATGTTTCTCACATTTAAGCTCATTTTAATATGGTAGATCTTGGTTTGGTTATGGACTATATTTGTTTTATTTTCAGATTGGACCATTTTTTGACTTACCCTGCCCTATATGAGATAGTCATCTCATCAATGATAAGTAGTTAGCTACGACCAGACGGATAACTGCAAAAATAGTTAACTTTTTAGCTCAAACTACAAAAATTACCAGAAAACATTTTTTTCGCAAAATAGCTGGAAAAACTTTTTTGCAAAAATAGGCGAATGGATAATTTATTTACAAATTACACATAAAGTAAATATTTTATTTACACCTAGGTGATTGTGATTTTCATAGACAAATTCTTTACATCACCATTTTTGTAAAAACAATCAGACAATTTTTACAGTTTGAGCTACTTCCAAATTCACTAACAATGATTTTACTCATGCCTAACTTATCTCAAAGTTTATACAAAATGGTGATATGAAATAAGGTACGGTTTTGGTGATAAAATGTCCACTATTATAACTGAATTAATCTTCAAGAGTAATGCAACTTAATCTTATACTATATTTAGTGGAGTTTAAAAGATAAAAAGAGAAATCAAAAGTTTCTTTTACTTAATCTCATTTTAATATAGTAGAGATTATTTGGTTCTGAACTATATTTGTTTTATTTTTAGATTGGATCATTTTTAACTTACCTTGCACTATATGAGATAGTCATCTCATCACTGATAAAAAGTTAGCTCAGACCAAACGGATAACTGAAAAACAGTCAAATTTTTAGCTTAAACTTTAAACATTGCCAGAGTACTTTTTTTTGCAAAACTAGCTGGAAATTTTTTTTACAAAAATGACCGGAATAAATAATTAGTTTACCAAATTACTCAGAAACTAAATCCTTATTTACATCTGTATAATTTTTGTAAATATCTCTTTACCTCGTCATTTTTTAGAAAAGAAATTTAGACCATTTTTACAGTTTGAGCTATTTTCACATACCAAATTCGCCGACAATGACTTTACTGCCTAACTTAGCCCAAAGTTTATACAAAATGGTAATATGAAATGAGGTACGGTTTTGGTGATAATATGTCATGAAAGTTATTTTATCTTTTTCATCAGATTTGACGATATTTTTAATTAACCAATTAAAAAATCATGAACGTTCAAATGACCGTAAAAAATAGAGTTATGGATATTTTTGTGATAATTTTAATTTTAAATATATATTGTATTGAAATTGTCCAGAAAACTTCTCTCCTATCTTCCGTCCTTTCAAATTTTCTTTTACTCTTCAAAATTTAAGCTTTCTTCAAACTCCATTATTTTTTGTGCATCATGTGTTTTAGAAAAAAAAAGTATTTTATGAGTCCAAAAAAAATTTAATCATGATTGTTGAATATTGTTAATTATTCATAAAATATCAAATCGAACACACATATTTGGATAACTTTCTCTTCTCCTTCTTTTATATAAATTTCTTTGAAATACGCTAATTGCTCCTAATTTTTTTTACATGAAGGGTAATTTTGGCCTATAAAATAGATTAATCAAATGAGTAAATTAATTGCCTATAAAATAGGGGGTAGGAAAAGGTAGTTGATTGTTTTACACGAAGGGTAATTTTAAGATAAAAAAGTTACAAAAAATCTAAAATAGCCATTAATTTATTCCTATAATTTTTTGGCCAAACTTGATAGTAGAAAAATAGACTAATTGTACCGGTTTTTTTACATTTCTTATACGTATTTCGTGGATTCGTTTGGTTCGGTGTTTACATTTTTTTTACGGTTTGCTTTTGTTCACTTTGGGGGTATTTTTTTGATAAGTTTCAGTTTTTTTAATAAAATAGATGTGTAATTGGTTTGGTTTGGTTCTGTTTAGAGTTGACAAATCGAACTATACATGCGGTTTTTTATTAAAACTTGGTTTTCCTATTTTTTTCGTTCTACTTGGATTATTATAGGGGAGATTAGGTTTATGAGCCTTTTTACTGTTTTAGAAAATGGCAAAAAAAATTCCATTTTCACAAATGGTCAAATTTTTCATCCCCTTTCTCCTTTCATCCCTTCGTATTCTCCCTTCGACTTCTTTGTTTCTTTTTTTATGCCTCTATATAACGTGTGCACCAAAATGTTGATTCCGTTCTTCTGAATCCTAGTAGACATGTTGAGGCTGGTTGATGAGAAGATTTTGAGAGTGCTTAGGCGTCGAAGATTGCGCTAGTGGTCATCGTGCAAAGCTGCTCCCAAGGTCGCGTTGTCATAGCTTAGAGCTTGGCCTGAGACAAAATTGAGACGGTTTGTGAAAATGATGTCATTTTTGGTGAAGCATTCTTCAACAACTGCCAGCGATGATGCAACGACAACGAGACACAAGCCAAGCCTGAGAGAGAAGATTGGATCGTACATCTCGGATAGCTTTTGCAAATATCTATGAATTAGGTGTTTGATAGCATAGGTTCAATAATTACTTGATTTTATTATTTGATTACTGAGTTTCTGGGTTTCGAGTGAGAGAGATATGAAGAAGAAGAGGAAGAATGAGGAAATAGGTTTGAGTGTGGGAAGGGGTATGGTATTGGTATACTGTATGATTATCACGGAGGGTATATAAAAATATACTAAATATATACTATAATATAGTGATAATATATTAAAATATGCTATGATATAAATATATCGTATTATACTAAGGATGGTATATAAAAATATACAACGATATATTGATGTTATATTAGAATATACTATGCCATATATGTTGGTCGTCCCGGTGGAAAAGTGGAGGCGCGTGATCTTTAAAAAAATTAAACTTTTAATAAAAATGAATCTTTCAATAAAACAAAACTTGCGCAACGCCATGATAACCAAATAAAAATTTTTATTCAAAAATCTTTTTCAATCTGTCAATATTCATTATACATTTATAAGTAAATCTACAACATACAAGGTTATAAATCATACACCTCTTGTAATCTATATCAAATATACTTGTAAAAATTGATCGATCCTCGAAATCATTCCAATGTTAGTAGACTTCGAGATCGACACCAAGATCTTTCAAGTCAATTCTCAATGCATTAGGACGTGTGTGGGCACGTAGAATATTACAAGACACTTTTTTGCCTCTAGATATTCTCAACACATGAGATCTAAAGATTTACTAAGAAGAACTTTAGTGAGACAACTCTGTAAAAGAACGGGATGATTATTCTTTTTGAGGTTTGATTAATGTTTAATCACAAAAGAAATTTCTTTGACACCAATCGTGTTCTCAATTCAACTCTTGATTGACGATTGATGATGTGATCAACTGATTCTCTCCTTTGATTTCAACTACTTAGGCCATAAGAATAGGATTTTATATATATTTTTAGATAATGGCATATCAGATTTTTAGGGATAAACTGAAATAATATTTAATTGTAAATTTACCAATTTCAGTGGGACCCACTGCAATTGCTCAAAACTGCGATGGCACATAGTAGTGCAGTGCGCCGTGAGCCAGCACAGTGTTGCACACTCACTACTGTCATGCCACGTGGCACCACAGTAGTCCATATCAATTTCTGATATCATATCAGTGATTGACACGTGACAATTACTACAAATTAAATATTTATTTTAATTAGATAATTATCTAGATATCAGTTAATTCACATTAACATATTTGATTATCTATATCAAATAACTTATCAGTTATTTCACAAATAACAGATTTAATTGATTTAAATTATCATATAATAATAATTATTTAATTATCAAATTTCATAAATTAGATATTCAGTCTCACTTATCGATAATTAAAAAAAATCGATAATTATTTATATATATATATTCTGAAAATTATATTAAATATATCAATCATTCAATTAATTAATTTTTAATTAATTAATCACACATAATTTTCTCATAATTATGTATTTGCCATAAACTAAAAATTCATTTCGCAAGCCAGTCCTTTTCTCATGTCTTGAAATATTCACACTCTAAACAACATATTATAAAGGTGATTTGAAAACCATAGACCTATAATTCTAAGCTCCAATAAACTAGATTATTAATTAAACTTTTTAATTAAATAATCATATTTATTAATTTCATATTACTCTATTATAAATATGAAATTGCACTTTTAGATATTATAGAATGCATTTACAGAATATTCTCATGTAGTCCACTGGCATAATAATTTCATGTAATTTTGTCCTCTAATTATTGGTTCGTAAATTAGAACTGGTCAACATTACCATTTTACCCTTCTAATTATCTCTTGATTTTTAAGTATCATTATTTAATTAAACTCTTTAATTAAATAATCTTATTAATTAATTAAATTATTACTCCATTATAAATATGAAATTGCTTTTTTAGATATTATAGAATGTATTTACCGAATATTCTCATGTAGTCCACTGACATAATAATTTCATGTAGTTTTATCCTCCAATTATTGGTTCGTAAAATAGAATTGGTCAAAATTATCATATTACCCTTATAATTACATCTTGATTTTTAAGTATCATTAATCCACTAGGGAATGGCTAATTTATAATCTTATTATTAATTTGAGCTCAATAACCATTCGGTTCTAGAATTAACACTTGAGAAAATCGATATAGATCTGTTAGGAAAACTTAGATTTCAAATCTTGTAAGATCATGCCTCTAGCCATCTACATCACTGAATCTTCAAAATAAAAGTCACTAGCCTTATTAACAAACAGGCATTAACGAGTGAATAAAAAAATCTAGTAGACATGTATAGGAGTTCATGACTACTCAAGATTCGGACTGATCTACATATAGTCATCGAATTTGATGTGTATTAAATTTTTATGATAAATGACACGTTAATAAAGATATTAATTCACATCGGTCCTGTCATATATAATTTTATTATATAAAGTATCTTCACTAAGTGGTCTAACCATATCAATGATCAAGATCTAGATCATACACATTCATAATGTTTAGTGAACCGTACTAGCAACCATTCATTAAAGATTCTATACTTTAATATGTTGCTGACAATTTTATTCATTGTTTATGATCTTAATCCTCTCGTACTAATACAAGATCATAGTCTCATTAATGAATAATGAATTTTCAGATATTTATATAAATTATTTAACAATAATTTAATAGAACAGTTATTAAAAATTTCTCTGTTTTATAAAAAAAATTACAGTTACAAAAAAACCTGTCATTCTTACAAACACAACTTTTTTTTCATTGAATTATTTTCCTAAATAAGCCTTATTAAAATGACCCAAAGTACATCCTCATCACGTTTTTTTTGGATAGGTCAACCCAACTACTCAATTTCGGTCCCGATATTTTGAAACAAGAATTTGGTTAGTCCAATGTGTATATGATTCATAGTAATCTAGTGTGAATAGACTAAATGATGTGTCAATTATGAATAATTCATTTGATAAATCAATTTAATGAGAAATAAAACATTAGTTTATTAATGATTGACACATTACTTGGTCTATAATTTATACGGTCTAAAATTATTCATAGAAATAACTCCAAGAAAAGGAAAAATTATTAAGAATGGCGTTTACAATGTAGCTCTTACAATTTTATATATAGAACTATTGCTAATTCAAATCATTAGGGCTCATTTTTACCACAAAGTGACTTATGTGTCACTCATAAGAGGGACAACTACAGTCACAGTGCGGCCGCCCCTCCTAATAATCTCTCCAAAAAAGGTTCATTACAACAAGTTACTAACCCGGGTCTTTCCAAATACCAACGTGGAAACAAGCAACCTAACCAGTTTCTCAATAAACATAGAAACAAAAAGAAGACCTTATATAGGACCATATGTACATGGATCTGGGATGGAAGTTTGCTAGCTTCCCACGTTTGAAAATTGAGTTTCCTTCACGTCCAAAGCTAAGAAAGTAATTCACTGTGACACTCTGAAAAGAGAGTGGGAATTGTACACATTGAGTCATCCACACTCCTACAATTTGAGAACAGAGCAAATAGAGATGCTGTGAGTAACAAGCAACAATCATAATCCTTAACCAGCACCTGCGTTTGATTCCAGCAATTAGTCTTAGGCTGTTGTTAAATCCTTGTCATAAAGAAAACTTTTTAATTGAAAGGATACCAAGATAGATCTTAATGTTGGTCTGTTAAAAAAAGTTAAGTCTGACTTAAGCCTGATTATTTTAACCATTGTAGTCTCTCCACTTAACCGCTTGAGTTATCCCTTTATGATTACTCTCAAGTCTCAAGTATGCGTAGCAAAGAATAAATATTGGGTTCCCATAATCCATACCAAATGTAAGACCATAATAACCACATAATCTGTTGTGGAGAAATAATAATCAAACATGACAAGTGAGGTTGGCCTTGTAATGTAAGCCCCTCCACCTATTCGTCCAGGACATGGGTTGAAGTCACTATACCACTCCCCGGATTATAATGTATTTTGAAACAAGGAAAAAATGATGATCACACGTATCTTGCATATATGACAAGATGTGACCTAGTTCATTGTTCACAATAGCGTAGCCCTTCAATGCAAAATTATATCTTAGGTAGTTGTCAAGCATCAACACTAGCTCCTGTCATTAGTGTTCTGCTCGCTAAAGATCAAATCCAGTATATGCATAAAACTGAAATTCTATAAAAGATATCATCATAGTTTATGTCCAGACATGACATATAGAGATTAAGGGTATTACAAGCATAATCCCCAACGAAGGACCCCCAAAATAGAAGCAAAACATGGTGGTTCCACCCACCATCAAGTCAATGAACTTAAGTCAGAATCAACCGAAAAGACCATTCATTAACTGACCAATTCCTTACTAAGTTTTTAAACATCCTTTCAAACATTCTACTCATTCAACTAACTTCTATCATTCATTAATTGACCAATTCCTTTATAACAAACTTTCCACGAACTCTCACAGCTCTCAAAACCATACATACCATGTTATTCTTGCTCAGCTATTCTCTTTCCGTCCTCCTCCCCTTCCTCCTCTGCTTTCCCCTATGCACTCCCACCCCAACACTAAAATTCATATCAAACCTAGGAACCCAAACAGCTACCAAACAGCATGCAGACAACATCAACATGTATAAGTTCATCAATGCCAAAAGAGGCAGTCACATTACAGGCATATCAGCACTCAAGAAATACTTCAACTATTTTGGTTATTTACCATTTGAAATCAACAAGAGCACTACCGATACTTTCGACGCCCGGTTTGAGTCAGCCATTGTCCTTTTTCAATCAAATATCGGCCTCCCCATTACTGGCAAGCTCGACACAAGCACGCTGTCTCAAATTGCTCTACCGAGGTGTCGACTACCCAACACAATGCAGGGACTGCATGCACTGAGACGTTACGTGTATTTTCCGGGGAAGCCTCGGTGGGCTCGTCGAATGCCAATGACGTTAACGTATGCATTCTCGACAGAGTATTCCATTACTTACTTGAGTGAGTTGGAGGTCAAAGAAGCATTTAATCGAGCATTTGGAAGGTGGGCTAAGGTGATTCCGGTGAGCTTCGTGGAGAGCGATGACTATGCATTTGCAGACATAAGAATTGGGTTTTACAGCGGTGATCATGGTGACGGAGAGCCGTTCGATGGGGTTCTTGGAGTGTTGGCCCACTCGTTTTCGCCGGAGAGTGGCAGGCTCCACCTTGACGCGGCGGAGAGATGGGCTGTCGATTTCGAGACTGAGAAATCACCAGTGGCTGTTGATTTGGAATCGGTGGCGACTCACGAGATAGGACACCTGTTAGGGCTGGCCCACAGCACGGTGAAAGAGTCAGTGATGTACCCTAGTTTGAAGGCGAGAGAGAAGAAGGTGAATCTGCAAGTTGATGATATAAAAGGAGTGCAAGCTCTGTATGGATCAAACCATAATTTTATATTTGGATCTTTATTAGAGTCGGATACTTCAGTAAGTCAGGCCATTGATTCCAGAATCAGATCATTCAAATGGGCCATCTTGATCGTCGTTTTCATTTTCTGTTTGTGTATATAATATCTTCGATGGTAATTTGTAAAAATATACTGTAACCTTGTTTGACAGTCGATATTGATTTAATTCTCTATCTACTGCTTGATATGGATTTGTATTTTTCATTTTTCTTTCCAATTTCTTCTGCGTTCTTGTTGCTTCTTTGGTTTTTGTCGACCTTCTTCTCTAATTTTTTTTCGTCAAACCGCAAACCTTACAGTCAGTGTAAGTGATATAGTGAATGATGGTTGTTAATTTTTCTTTACATGTTTCTATCTATTAGCTCGTGCATGATGGTTGTTGAACTGTCCATCATCCTCTTCTTCCCCCCTCACAGTTCTATAAAGCTGTCAAGGTTATCAGTTTTTTGGTCAAACCCCACTTTCCCTTTTATCTTATACTTCTCTTCAGCTTTATATCTGTTTTTCCCCTGCCTTGAAGTTACTAGTTAGCCGGGTGGGCTTACTTTTACCATTATATAGTCAATTCAAATTCATCTGTTGAATTGAGGAGATGAGTGGTCATTGAAGAGAAACAGAGAAGAGAGGAAGGACGAAACAGAAGAAGGCCAGAACAGAGAGAAGGAGAAGAGAAGGAAGAAGAAGAAAGAATGTAAACCTCGATTCTTTATTACAGTGTAGGATAGGAGTGAGGCTGTTCTGAATGGTTCTTTGCTTCTGGCTGGGATCCATTTGTTTCATTTGATCAAAGTAAAGATTTATGCTTGTATGAATATTATCCTAAATTATGAAAATAAATGAAGATGTATCAGAATATTTTAATTATTATTATTATTATTACTATTATTGATAGATGAGTTTAAATTTATTATTATCTTTTTTTTTGAAAATATTAAATAACATGTTAATTAGTATTAAATAAATTTATGTAAATCAAATTATGACAAACAATTTTATAATAATACAATACCATAATGACTCAAAAGTTGTTCAAGTAATATAGTTTTTTAACTAATACAACATCAAACATTGGACAATATTATTCAATCTAGTACAGTACAATCTGATAGATTTAGTACAATACTATCATGACTGCCAAACAATGCCTAAGGATAAACATATCCTTTTTTAAAAGATTGAATTGTAAAACACACTCCTGCACTTTGATCAAAGTGAGAGTTATGCAACTTCATTGTATGAATATTATTGTAAATTATGAAAATAAATGAAGATGTTTCAGGATCGTTTTTAGAGTATTATTATTATTATTATTATTATTGATCGGATGAGTCTACACGATGGTTACACGGTGCTAGTGTACTCATCGTGTAGACTACATGATACCAGTGTATCCATCGTGTAGACTACACGATGCAAGTGACTACACGATGGGTACACGACGCTAGAGTAACCCCATGAATGACACTCTAAAAATAAAATGTCGAAGGATTAAAAAAAATAAAGCGTCGAAGAAGAACTAGAAGAAGGAATTGCTGTCCAAAAATGGGCAAAAACACATTTTCAGATTTGGTTTATGACTAGACATGGTTCAGATCTGTAAAAATAGGTAAAAACTCATTTTCAGATCTGGGTCAGATCTAGTTTGTCTTCAGATCTTCTAGTTTAGATCTGTGAAAATGAGCAAAAACTTATTTTAAAAAAAAAATATTCTCAGAAAATTCATGAACATGAAAAAGAAAATAAATATATATTTTACTGTTGCATGAAGAAGCAAGAAGACGAATAATAAAACGAAGAAGAAGACGTGGAAGAAAATGAAGAAGAAAGGTATAAAACGAAGAGTGAAGAAGGAGAAATAAGGTGAAGGGTAAATATATAACTTCATAAATGCATTTTGAGTTGGAGTTGGGCCATGAATGAAGGGAAACAAAAATTAGTGTATAAATACATTTCTGCAAAATGGTTAGTTTAGAGGTACAATTTAGCAAAAAACCTAAAACTAAAACTAATTTTACTTAATTTCTGCCTTTTATGGTTATTTTTTTACCAAAATTCTAACGGAGAGGTATTTTTTACAGTTTGATCAAAGTATAAATATATAAAATATGAAAAAAAATATACGAGTATAATTTATATTTTGATCAAAGTGCATGGATATGTTTTGCATTTTAATCTTTTTAAAATCAGAAGTCTATGTCATTTCCTATTTTCATTTATTCTTTTCAAAATCTCCATCAACTTTTTTACATATCTCTCAATATCCACTCATTCTTTTAAAATTAAATTTATTAATGTCAACTACATAAACTCTTCAAGTTATCATATTTAACTTGAGTTTTGCAATATATCAACAATTAATTGAAATGTTCAAGTAGTAATAATATTTTACTTGAACCTTTCAAGTGATCGTATTACACGTGATTAAAATTGGCAACAGTTATTTATGGGCTCAAGTTGTATGTTATAACTTGTACCATGAAGTTATCATATTTGAAGGATTATAGGTCATTAAAAATGACTTTCTACTTAGACAGGAAGATTAATGAAGATAATTATTCAAAAATCTTTTTTATATATAGAATATGTCATGCCTAACATGTTACAACATCGAATTGAACTTGTTTGTTAAACCCTAATACAAATTCCTTGCATGATGAAAACTCTAAGGAGTAATACAAAGCTAAGCAAGTATTTCTAGAAAAACAATTATTGTAAAGTTTACGCGATACAATCTCTCATTTAACTTACAATCTCCAAGCATCCATTCCTCTTTCTAATACTTAAATTTGAAATTCTATTTATTAATGTTATTGGACTTGGTTGAAAATGTCGATAGTTCGTTGCAGGTTCAAGTAGTATGTTATAACTACTTATACTGTTAAAGTTATCACATTTAACTTGAATTTCGCTATTAGAAAATACAAATAATTATTAAAAGTAGTTAAAATATACTACTCGAACCCTTCAAATAATCGATATGATAACTTGAAGGATTCAAGTAGTATAGTATAGTTAATTTAACTTTTAAAAAATGAACGAAAAAGCAAAAGATGGAAAGAATAAATGGAGAAAGAAGCATGTCTTTCACTAAAAATATATAAAAGCTATCGATTTAAAATTTGATTTGACTAGTGACATTGGGTGATGAAAAATGAATAGTTGAGATTATATAGTTATGGGGGGTCTGGGTGGTTGAGATTTGTATAAATTAGTTATGACATACTATTTTAACCCTTCAAGTTATCATATCGGTTACTTGAAGAGTTCAAGTAGTATAGTTATGAACAGGTCCACAAGTTATCTCTCTTCATTTTTTCTTTATTCTTTCATTTCTCGGGTTGTTACTCATTTTTTGAAGTGTTAAATTAATTACATATCATATTATTTGAACTCTTTAAGTTATTGTATCTGCTACTTGAAGAGTTCAAGTCGTTGTATCATTAAAATTAAAATTTAAAAAAATGAGTGAATATTAAGAGATGTGTCAAGCTGTTGACTAGGTCATTTGAAAAGAATGAATGAACGTTAAAAATTTAGTGGGACTTGGGTATAAAATTCTTGTTTTTAAGAAATTGATATATTTTTTCAAAGTTGTAAAATGTATAATCTTCCAAATAGCCATTTCTTTCAAGGAAAACTTTATCCTAGTAACATGGGATGAGAGAAAAAAAAAGAGTGAGACTAATTTTAAATGAACACGTAATGTGTCAATCATTTATAGATGACATTTTCACACTCATTAAAATGTTTTAAGACATCGACTTACAAAAGATTGACTAATTATTTAATCACCTAAAACTTATCATCTATCCTCTTGACACTCTCCTTCTATCTCCTCTCAATACGATGCATCCAAGTTTAACCCTTTTTTTTATTTGAGCTTTACAGTTGAAGGTGGAAAGTAGTGATATGATGCTTCCCAGTCCATGATAAGGAGAATTAGCTTGGAGCCATTTGCCTGGCTCTTCTTTCTTCTTTTGGTTAGGGTTGTCTGTCACACCAAACGACATTAGTATTTCAACTCTTTAGGGGCTTTCGATCAGATCTGTACTTTCTAAAAGAGATAAATTGATAAAAAAAACATTTTTAATGCAATTTGGTTTGATTTGGGTCGTTTGAAATTGATAGACGACCTTTATAGACCGAACTGTCTCTGTAGTTAGGTTATCCCGATGGGAGAAAATCCAAATTAGTGTTGGGCACATGGAATTTGAGATTGGCCATTCAAAGACTACATATATAGCTGGTAGTGAGCTTTAAGATTCAGCAAATTTTGGCGGTTCATTGAGTGCCTATCACCAGATTGTAACTTTTTCTGGTTTTTTATTTATACTTCGAAGTATTTTCAAGTATGTATAATCAGGCCTGTGGTGGTTTTTTATTTATACTTCGAAGTATTTTCAAGAATGTTCTTAGATTGCACCCGGACGTGTATAAAATCTATGAACCGCTTAAACCGACTCAATCGAATCCATAACCATGCTTTGTGTCGGTTATGTCCTCTTTTGGTCGGTGTGATTATATGAATAAAAGAGAACCGGTCAATTCGATCAGGTTCGACTCTGTAGAAAATAATCGATTAAACTAAATAATGATATTTCCTACTTGAATAATTATAGAATAATTAAGTAATTAATTAAGTTTAAGTAATCAAGTGATATGTTAATTATATTAGATGAAATCTCTTTCGGTATAAACCTTATCTCAATAAATCTCAAGAACTCATATTGAACACATTAAGAATCAATTAACTGTAAAGCGGAAGCTTACTTGAATCCATAGCAGTAAATCGCAATATAGAGTCGAGCGGATGGTCTTCCATATCTACACGATTTTCTATCAGAGAGTCTTATTTGATTAAGCCTTTCTGTTTTCTCTCTAACGGTGAAATATTATGGAGAATAAAATAGTTTACCTTAATCGTGTGAACTGAGGACCATGATCACTTATATATAATTTATCTTTTGATATTTCTATATTAGTTCATCATAAAAATAAAAATTACCTTAAAATCTCTACACATTAAATGACCCACAACCTATCAAATATATTAAAACTCCAATTATCTAAAACCTTAGTTGATCTCTTTTAATTGAGTTTATACTTATTTGACAGTTAGCAATGCATAATTATTCACATATAAGTCCAACGTTGGATTAAAGATCCAATAATCTCTCACTTGGACTATATGTATAACCTTATAATTATGCTTTGCAAAAATAACTAAACGAGCTCAACTTTCCTGTCGTTACCAAAATGTATCTATAATCAATTTGGTCCATCAATCATACCAATATTGGATCAAAGCCGCATTCGTTACATCAATCGCAACTCAACCCATCAATGGTAACGTATGTCAATACAACTTAATGATATGAATTCTGACGTAGATGTGTAGCATGAAAATTTCATGTAATGCAATCCTGACATGTCTATTTCTAACTAGTCATTCGTAAACCTTAGTGAGATCAAACCATACCAAATTCAAAATGTGAATTAGCCAAAGTTTTGTTTCCGCATAATCGTAGACGCTTCTCCAGCTCTCGCAAGAATTGTATGGCCTACCAAGAGTAAGTGTATAATAAACCAAGGGAAGTTCTCTCCATAGGAGGACTCACTGGAATAGTCCCGGCAAATTCTGAGCTGACTTTCTGAGGTATAACCTTCGCCAAATTACCTTAAAATATCCATAAACCAAAATAACTGAAAATATGTCTATAAAGAAGAGCATCCAAAATCACAAACTCCCGCTAAAACCAAATATTATCAACCGATATGATACACATAAGAGCAGTGTGCTCATGAAATTGTTTGGGTGTCAATCCCTCAGTAAGCGAATCCACAAATGAAGTTTTTTCCGACGTGCTCTATAGATAACTGTCCACTTTGAACACTTTCCTTAACAACCAGGAACTTGATGTCTATATACTTTGACTTTGTCGAGCTTCTATTGTTATTGGATACAGAACTGCTGACTTATTGTCACAAAATAATTTGAGTGGTCTTTCAATACTATCCACTATGCGTAGCCTTGTGGCAAGATTCGGTAGTGATATTCCATATTGGATGCCTCATAACCTGCTATGAACAGTACTGCCATCGTAGAAGAGGCTATAAGAGACTGTTTAGCACTTCTCCAAGAGACACCTCCAGCTGACAGAAAATATAGCCCTACATAGATTTCATATTATCTAGGCATCTAGCAAAATCAGAGTTGGTATACATAATGATCTCAATCTGATCCAACCTCTGATACATGAGCATGTAGTCTTTTATTCTCTATAATTACTGCAAGACCTATTTAGCTATTTTTCAATGGTCTATGTCTGAATTACTTAAATACTTGCCCAACATCCCAGTCACGTTCGCAATATCCGGACGTGTACAAATCTAAGCATACATCAAACTCCCTACTACTGAGGCATAGGGAATCTTCTACATTTCTTTTTCCTAAAAAATATTCTTAGGGCACTATTTGAGACTAAACATGTCTCCCTTAACCACGAGGATATCACCTAGTTTGCAGTCTTGTATACCATATCTTTTGAGAACCTTTCAATATAGCTCTTTTGTTATAATCCAAGAAAATCCCAAGAACAGTCTTGGTGTATTTAGATCCCTAATACAAAAGAGGCGTCACCAAGATCTTTCACCTCAAAATTCTTAGCTAGAAATCTCTTGGTGTCATGCAATAAACCTATGTCATTGCTGGCAAGAAAAATGTCATCAACATATAAAACCAAAAAAATATGTTTTCTCACATAAAACTTATGGTATATACAATCATCAACGAAACTCATCTCAAAATTGAACGAGATGATCACTTGAGAAACATCGTTTTTACATCCACCATGAATGTCATTATAATCCTGAAAGAGTCTCTCGTAGAAACCATAGAGAATGTCTCTTTATAGTCAATGTCTTCCTTTTGTGTAAAGCCTTTTTATGACAAGATGAGCCTTGAATCTATCCACATTACTTTGGAATCCATATTGGTCTTAAAAATTCATTTGCAACCAATATGTTTCGTACGTTCTGGTAATAGGATAAGATCACACACGTCATTATCCTTCATGGATTTAATCTTCTCAGTCATGGCATCAATCCACGCTTTAGACTGAGTTTCTTGACATTCCAAAGTTCATATGAGGTCTTGGCACTTGCTTTAGTTTGAGCTGTGCTAAGGATATATGTTGCAGCCTTAAGTGCTTCACTCTAGAGTGATTCTGGTAAGGTAGAATGAATAATCATACTCCTCATCATGTCTTTAAGCATTATGTTTCATCTTTCAACAACATCATTTATAGTAGACGAACCTGGCATAGTGTACTGTGGGATGATACCGCATTCCTCTAGGAATTTAGCAAAAATTCATGGACGTTGTTCACCTGAACTGCCATATCTATCATAGTACTCACCACCACAATTAGATCTGACGTTTTTTATCCTTCTATTGAGTTGGTTCTCAACTTCAGCCTTACAATTTTTTGAACATGTCCAATGACTGTGACTTTTTATGAAAAGATATATGTAGTCATATCTAGAAAATCATCAATGACTGTGACTTTTTATGAAAAGATATATGTAGTCATATCTAGAAAATCATCTATGAATGTTATAAAGTATTGTTGATCATTCCAAGCAACCGAAAGGATTGGCCCACAAATATCCTTATGTATAAGTTCTAAGACGTCCTGAGTCCAGTTGACTTCAAATCTCCTTCTATCAGTTTGTTTACCTTTTATACAATTAACACAAACATCAAAGTCTATGAAATCTTAGGGACTGAGAATTTTGTCTTACACAAATCTTTATATTCTTTGTCTGGAGATATGACCTAATCTCTTGTGCTATAATGCAACCGAATTCTCATTGATTATTTTTTTTAGTATCTCATGTACTTACTTACAGAGATTCCTTAATTGAAGCAATTGTATCAAGTAAATAAAGATCATTTTAACCTGACAAATAACTGGAACCAATCGAATTTGAATCACGAAACAAACCATAATTTTCATCTCCAAATGAACAAACATAACCAATTTTGTCCAAAACAGAGACAAAATCAAATTCTGTCTAAAAACGGTACAATAAATGTTTCATTATGATTCAAATAAAATTCAATATTTAACAATAATCTAATTTTCCTTATTGCGTCAATTTTAACTGTCTTGTAATTGCCCACATAGATGTATCTTTCAACATCACTTGACCTTCGGTAAGTGAAGCAACCCTGTATAGACACACTAATGTGAGTTGTTGCACCTGAATCTATCCACCACGTGTGTATAGCAACTGAACTTAAATTAACCTTAGAACAAATCAAATTAAGAAGCACACACTTCTTAGCACGCCAAGCGTGATAATTGGTGTATTGCTTCTTCCTATGCGCTTCAGCTCCACAGAAGTAACAACTATTACCTTCCGAGTCAACCGATTTCTTTTGTTGTTTATTGTGTGGTGTTGTATCCACAGCTACCTTATCCTTTTTCTTTTTCTTTCCCTTGCCCTTATCTTTAGAGGTAGAGTCCAGGTAAGCACTCTCTGTCTTTTCATGTTTCACTCTTTCCTCTTCCTGAACACAGTGTGAGATGAGGTCATTGAGAGATTAAGTCTATTTCTGACAATCGTAGCTCACATTAAACTGGCTAAACTGTGCTGGAAGGGATATCAGGACCAGATGCAAAAGCAAGTCCTTAGAGAGTTCGATCCTAAATGCTTTCAACCTTGAAACAAGATGAGACATTTCCATGATGTACTCCCTGATGTTGTCGTTACCCTTATACCTTATCGAAATTAGATCTGCTTTTTCTGCTTTTTCATTCTTGACAAACTTCTTTTCAATATCCGTAAAGAAATCATTAACTGTAGTGATCTTTTCAAATATAGTGTTCTTGAATGCTTCTGGAATGACCTTCTTCATGATCAGCATACACATGCGATTTGATTTCTCCCACTTTTTCATATCTCTCTTTTCGTCAAAGGTACTCTTATCCATAAGAGGTAAAGGAGAATCAATCCTCAATGTAATATCAAGATCCATAACTCCAAGAACTTTCAAGAGATTATCTTTCTAGGACTTGAAGTTTGAGTCATTTAATACTTTATTTACTTGATATTGGCATTAGAAAATAATTAACTAACCTACAAGCTCACATAAATCTCAAATAACAATAATAATTTCAAATAAAAGTAACTACGTCTCAAGACATCAGTCACCCCATTAATATTATGACTTTAGCCAAAAATATTAACTTGTAAGTGATATCTTGGTATAGCAGACACTGATAATAAAGAACATATCGAACAAGAAACTTTCTTTTGGGCAGATTTGTTATTCACATGTAAAACCGGATAATTATCATGTATTTATTACCACATAAGCATATGTAATTCTGTCAAATATTTTCCTTCATTTGAGCCGATAAATATTCACATAAGCTACACACACATAACCTTTTAAGATAATTTAATTTCCACAAGAAATGTCACCTTGACGACATGTTGTTTCAACTAATTCATCTTTTATATTAATGTTCGAATTTAAATTGTACCGAATTTAAACTTTAAATTAATTGATAAATAATTAATTTTACAATCCTTAGACAAAATTATTTTAAAATTATTTTAACCAAAAAATTCGAAAATATCTCTACACAATAATTTGTTTTGAGATATGGAGCGTTACGTATTGTGTAGAGATATGAAGCAGGCACTCAGCCTTCTAAAATCATTTTCAACTCTTGTCCATTTTGGCTACAGTCACAAGACCTCCCTCCAGACTGGATCTTAAAACCTGTGGTTAGAAGACTAGCCTCTCAAGTTGGTGAAATCTTGGAGATAGACCTGTATACTCTGGTAAGTGGTTTGGCAAGGTCTGTTAGGGTTAAGCTTAACCTGAGCATTGAAAATGCTCTCAAACTTGGCATCTGGGTTAAACGAAAGGTAAAAGCTTCAATTTAGATTGATATGAAGTATGAAAGGAACTCACAACTCTATTTTTATTGTGGAAAGATCAGCCATGATATTAGGGGCTGTCACGAACCTAGAGAGGGCAAATTATGTGTGTATGGAGAGTGGCTTAAATCGGAAGCAAACCTAAAAACACCTGCCTATATAAGGGAGGCTTATCTTCATGGTGAGATGAGGACTAAAGCTCCATCTGTTAGAGAGGATGTGAATGGTGGTATTAATGTTTGCAGAGATATTGTCATTAAAAACATGGAGAACTCAGAGAACTCGGGTTTTAAAGAAGGAGGTCAGGTTGAAATCTCAACTTTAGAACTCTTGGAGCTATCTCAATATGGAATTGAAAACATATTCTAAAGAAGAAACTAAGTCTGCTCAACCAAGAAGCAGAGGTAGGCCTAGGTCAAAGGTGTGATTATCCAAGAACCAAAGGAAAATCTCAAGAAAGCTAAGAAATACAGTACCAAAGATTTGAAGCTTAAGATGATTATGAGGAGTTAGAACGAATTTAATCAATATACTGATGATGAGGTGTTGGTGGGCAGCCTTGAAATGCCACCCAAAGTCCAATGGAGATCATTTGTTGGAATTGTCAAGGGTTAGGCCCTCCCTTGACAATTCAAGCTTTAAAAGAGGTTATTAGAATTCATAAACCTGTTTTACTATGTTTGTTAGTAACTAAGATGAAGAGTTCTAAAGTTGTTTCTTTGTCTAGGAAGTTCAATTTTGATCATTGTCATGCTGTAAGCTGCACTGGTCTGTCAGGGGGTATTGCCATGTTCTGGAATAATGTTGTCAATGTACTCAGTATTTCTAATACAGCACATCACATTGACCGCTTGTCTGAGCCTCTGGGTAGAATTGCTTTCTTTTATAGAGATAGATGTGATACTGAGAGATGGATAGAGTTGGATAAGATTTTTGCTTCTAAGCCTCAAAACAATTCCCCTTGGATACTGCTTGGTGACTTCAATGAAATGATGTATAAGGAGGAGAAGATGGGGGGTAGACCATTTGATCACAGTAGAGCTAAAAAGTTTAGGGACTTTGCTGATTGTTGTGAAATGTTTGAAGCTCCTACCAAGGGCTGCTTCTATACTTGGAGAAATGGTAGAGAAGGAAGTGCTCACATACAAGAGAAGCTTGATAGGATTTTTCTTAATTCTACAGCTCTCAACTCCTTCCCTAATTGCTTGGTTTACGATTGGGTCAGATCATGATATCTTCCAAATATGTTAGAAGATATCAGTTTAAGTTTGAAAGCAAGTGGCTGAAGGAATATGGTTATAAGGGAGCAGTTAGGTCAGGTTGGTATACTGTTAGAGACACTGGGGGTATGGACATCCTGTTTCAAAACTGAATGGTTACAAAAAAGCTCTCAAGAATTGGAGCTCTAATCTGAGAGGGAACCCTACTCTTGAAATTAAGAGAATCAAGGAGAGATTCAAGGACTTGAATGATAGTTTCTAAGGAAGAGTGGAATGAAAAAAAAGATTATCAAGTAGAAGTTGGCTAATATCTGGACAAGAGATGAGTGTCACTGGGCTCCAAGAGCCAAGTTAAATTGGTTGCAAGAAGGAGACAAAAACACACATTTATTCACCAATCCGTTATCAGGAGAGATCACAATGGCATTTGCAGAATTAAAGATGATAGAGGATTTTGGTGAGAGGATGAAAAGAGAATTAAGAGCTGTTTCCAGTCTTTCTTTTCAGACTTGTTCAAGGCTGAACCTACTTCAGATGGAGATTGAGTTTTGGGTCACATTGATACCTGTGTGGATGATCAAACTAATAAGAAGCTTTTAACAGAAATTACTTTGGAGGAGCTTAAGGATGCTGGTTTTTCTCTTGGAGCTAACAAAGCCCCTGGACTAGATGGTTTAACAAGTACCTTTTTTTAGGACAATTGAAATCTAGTTTGAAGTGACCTTCCTGCTGTTAATGACTTCTTTATCAGTGATGACCTTCCAAATACTATTAATGAGACTAATATAGTTCTCATACCCAAAGTTAAACATCCTAAAAACCCTGCCCATTATAGACCAATAGCCCTTTGCAACTTTACCTACAAAATCATTGCAAAAATTCTGGTGTTGAGACTTAAGCCTTTCCTGAATGGTTTTATTACTGAGCAATAAAGTACTTTTGTCAGTGATACACATATTCAAAACAACTTAATCATTGCTCAAGAGATGTTCTTCCATATCAAGAAGAAGAGAGGTAATAATGGGATTTTAACTCTAAAATCTGATATGGTCAGAGCTTATGACAGAAATGATTGGTTATATCTTAGGAATCTACTTATCAAGCTGGGATTCTGTGAGAGATTTACTTGTTTGATTTTAAAGTGCGTGTCTTCTACTATATATTATTTTTAGCTTAATAGTTGCCCTAGCTTTAAAGTTAAACCTACAAGAGGACTAAGACAAGGGGACCCCCTGTCTCGATATCTCTTTATTCTTATTGCTGACTGCCTCTTTAGATGTATCAACATAGTAGTGGAGACTAACAAAATTAAAGCAGTAAGAATTAAAAGGAATAGCCCTCTCATTTCTCACCTTTTATTTAGTGATGACAGTGTGTTGTTCTGTCAAGCTGATATCAACTCTTGCAATTCTCTCAATAATTGCATCAATAGATATTGTAATGCTTCAGGACAAGGGTGAATTTTTCCAAGAGTTGTACCTGGTTCAGTAGCAATGTTCTAGTGAATAAGCAAAGTGAATTAGCTGATATTTTGGGCATTCCTATTTCTAGTGATATTGGTAACTATCTTGGTTTGCCAACAGATTGGGAACACTCTAAGACAACTTGTGTTTTACTCACTGTCTGAGAAACTTGATCAGAGAACCTCCCTCTGGAAGACCAAACTTCTTTTCCGTGGAGGTAAAGAGGTTCTACTTAAGTCTGTAGCCCAAGCTATTCCAAGTTTTATTATGAGCATTTTTAAGCTTCCAAAGAAGATTTCCAAAAATATTCAGGATGCCATTTTGAAGTTTTGGTGGAGTAAGGATGGTAATCATCAGGGTTTGAGGTGGTTTTCAATTAAGAAGTTCTTTTCTAGCAAAGATTTGGGTGGTTTAGGTTTTAAGGATATGGAATCTTTCAATTTAGCCTTAGTAGCTAAGCAGGCTTGGTTCCTTTCTTAGAATCCATATTGTTTATGTGCAAAGCTCTTAAAAAGCATACATTTCCCTTCTTCTTATGTTCTTCATGCCCCTGTACCAAAAGCTGCCTCTTGGTCTTGGAGAAGCATTTGGCAAGACAAGGAGGAGATTAATAAATGAGCTATTTAGAGAGTTTGGGATGGTGTGAGTATTAATATCTGATATGATTAATGGCTTCCTGATAGGGTTGATTTGTATGATTTCAAGAAAGAAGATTTCAATTGTGTAGTTGATCTTATATCAAACGACTCTTGGAACTTGGTTAACATTAGTATGATGTTTCCAACCTGGATTAGTAATGAGATTCAATCTCTTAACATACCCAAGAACAGTATCAAGTATAAACTCTTTTGGCCCTACAAGTTGATTGCTGATGTGAAATTGGGTTTAGTAAAATCTCCTTCTACTTCTATGAATACTGGGATAGACTTCTGGAAGCTTATTTGGAATTTAAAAATACCTTCCAAGATTAAGTATTTCATTTGGAGAGCTTCTCAGAATCTGTTAGCTACCAAACACAATCTGTCTAGAAAGAGACTCACTGATTGTGACAGATGTCCTATTTGCATTCAGGATATTGAATCAGTCGAACATATTTTTTTAGAGGCTGTGACTGGGCTAACAGGGTGTGGTTCCTTCCCCCTTGCAGCTTAAGCCTGACTCTCAACCTACTTGCTTTAAAGATTGGTTTCTTAGATGTGCAACTGAGTTTAAGTCTCTTTCCTCTGAATATGCCTCTTAACTACTGTTTTTTGCTTCATCTGCTGATATATTTGGAAGGGAAGGAATAATTTTGTCTTTAATAAGGAGCTTGTTGATCCTGTCCTCGCTGTCAACAAAGCCATCAATGCTGCACACTGTTTCATGCAGGTCAATATTGTTCCTTCTAAAGTAGCTAATGGATCTAATTCAGTTGCCTCTAATTCATCCTCGGTTAAATTTTCGGAACCTCCTCCTAGAGGAATTATGAAGGTAAATTGTGATGGATGTTTCAATAGTTTTCCTTATTCTGCTACCATTGCAATTATTGCTCGTAATTGGGATGGTGATGTATCATTTGCTAGAAGGAAGTCTGCGAAAGCTATCAGTCCAATTCATGCTGAAATTTTGACTATTGAGGATGCTTGCTGTCTTGTTAAAAGAGAAAATTGGAAGGATATCTGCATAGAATCTAACTGCAAGGTTCTAGTTGATTGTTTCATTAAGAGGAAATGTTCTTATTGAAAAATTTCCTCCCTTTTTGATGATTTGACTAATAGATTTTCTCTGTTTAATTCTTTTTCTATCAGATGGTGTGCAAGGGCTTGTAATTTGGCTGCTGATTCTTTAGCTAAAAGCGAGCCAAAGTTGTTATACGGCCAACACACTTCCTAGTTGTATAATTGACCTCCTTTTTGAATGATATTCAGTTTCTGAAAAAAAAATGAGGAGGAAGCCAAACATGAGGACCATTTGTTTCCCAATACTAATAAAAGTATTGTCATTAGACTTCTTGGCATTTTCTTCCCAAAAGGCATTAAACTCCCTGTCAGTTCTAGAAATGACCTCAGCTCGATCTGTCTTTTTCCTTTCAAAAATTGCAAAATTCATATCTTTCCAAATAAACCAGCACAAAAAACAGAAATAAGACTATTATTGGTCTGCTACAAGACTTCTTCTCAATTGGAAAGGGAAATAAACCGTGTAACTTCAGACCACCTGCACGGTTGCACCTCAGCAGCAAGTGCTCTACAGACTCCTCTTCATTTGCACAGATTGTGCATGTTACATCATGAGCAATCTTCCTGTGCTTCAAGTTTAGTTTAGATGGGAGAATTTGCTGCTCTCCACGAGAATAACTTGATTTTTTGGGGATATTAATTCTCTATAGCAGGTTCCAAAACTCAGACCTAATAACGTTAGAGGTTGAAGGATAAGCACCACCATAACCCATCTTTTCTTCATGCATTAAGTGGTGTAGATTTGACAATATCTGCAAAAGGCTGCACCAGTTAATCAGGTCTTCCCAAGCCAGATAATTGAAGTGATCCTTCTACCAGTCCAATCTGGAAAAAAAATATTAGTTATCATATTTACACTCCAACACATGCCATTTGCCCAAATAAGATTCATGTTTTGAGTTCTATAATCCTCCAAACTAGGACAATTTTGAACCTACTTGTCTTCCCAAATTCTGACAGCATTGCCACACACGACATTCCAAATTACATGCTTCTTAAACACTTCTTTACCCTGCCAAAGGCTTTTCCAAGGACTATTTTATGAGTTTTTGCATAAAAAATTCATAATGTGTAATAGAAGCTTTTGAGGATTCTAGCACAAAAACTGTTTGAATTATTCATACCCATTCCTGCTTAATCAATAAAGCTCGCCTTTAGTTATCTAAATCCAAGACCACCAATTTCTTTCCTTTTATTCAACCTCATCTGTGAGCATCATCTCATGCCTCTTCGATCTTCATATTCTGTCCAGCAGTTGACAATTGTTGACTGTAGTTTAGAACATATATTCCTGGAGAGTTTAAAAACACTCATGATATAACAAGGGAGAGCCTGTGCAACAAATTTTAGAAGAATCTCCTTACCCCTCCAATGACAAAGGATTTTGATTTGCCTACCAGCAGCCGTATTGTCCATCCTCTCCAAAAGCATGGCATATACATTTGCCTTAGATGATCCTCGATCAGTAGGAATCCCCAAGTATCTTTCCTGCTTAGAAGATAGTGGAATCTCCATTATGTCAAACAACTTTTTGTGCTTTCCAGATCTGATATTTTTGCTAAACCACAAGTTTCCATTGCTTAAGTTGACCTTCTGACATGAGGCATTGTAATACCTCCTAGTGCAGTCCATCAAATTGTAACATGATAACTCTTCAGCCTCAGTAAAGAAGAGGCTGTCAAATATCAACAAAGAACATATGGAAGATATCAGGACTAGATCTTTTCATCTTTATAGCTTTAGTGGAGCCATTATCAACAGCCAAGCACTTAGAGAGACACTCATTAACACTAATGAACATATAGAGGGACGAGGGATCATAATCATGATCATCAGCCAATGATTATTATTACCAACATTAGAGTTAGCAATATTCTCAACATCAACACTCTTTGATTTCACATTTACTCCCATACACAAAAGTGATACTTCACATACTATCAATCTGTAAACCCACCCTACTATTTGTACTAGTCACACACTGAACATTAACAACACTTTTCCAACAAACCATCGTACCCCTAGAAAGTCCAATGGGGATCCATAATGTGTGAAAAATCAAACTGCCATCTTCATGATACCAACACTTCAACCTCCTTCTTCATTTCTCTTTCCATTAAACATACCATTTGGGGTTCATGAAGATGCATGGTATCCTTCAAAGCATGAATTGTCAAGAAACTCCTCCTGAAAATTCCACATTACAATACTTATGGCTTCCCTGATGGCTTTTCAGGGAAAGCCATCACAACTTCCTTAGTAACATTGTCTACTTGAACTAATCATCTCTTGAGATTTCCAGTCTGAAACCATTCATCATCATCTTTTCTTGTCCTTTTAGAACATATTCGCCCTCCAGACTTTTAGAATTGCTCTCTTTCTTTGTTGCTTGCCCTTTCCCATTGGCCTTTTACCAGAAACCCTCTTTCCACTTCCTTCTATAGAGAAACAGAAGACAAAAGAACCTCCACTTCTACTTATAGGCATATTATTGCGCTTTTCACTAATTATAAGAGTTCTACCATATTTTCTCTCACTCTAGCCATCTAACTCAGAATCCATTTTATTAGCACAAGAACATCCAATAATATTGTTTCCCCTCCCATTTTCTTCAAGAAAAAATCCATTACATAAGTAAGAGTCCTCAAGTTAGCCTCAGTTTTCATCCATTCACCATAATGCGAATCTTGTCCATCATCCTTAGACTTTTTATTGGTGAGTACATTCTTATGAAAAACCCAAAAAGAAAATGGTGATGAAAAGTACAAATGAATTATATATTAACGGATGTGAAAATAATTATTTAGCGAAAGGGGAGAAATGAGAAAAGGGGGGCTGGGGAAAATAGTACGGAAAAAATAAGGAAAAAATATTGTAATGGCTTAATGTAAGATCAAAATGGGGAGAAAAAAATGAAAGGAACATGGATGGAGAACTGAAAAATGTCCGATGTGTAATAATTTGAAAGTTTTTTTTTGTCAATCTTATATTATAAATTTTAAGGAGAATGGAAGAATATAACTCAAACTCATGATTTTTAAAGTATAGATGTGAGGGCTTAACTAACTGCATCAATCTAACTTATCGTAACATTTTGAAGTTAGGTGTCTATATTATTGTACAAAAAAGTTTAAGGTACAAATGTTTACAATCCAATGCACTCATTATCTTTTGATATTACGTGAACATCTTTTTCAAATTTAAAGACTCCATTCACTCCTATTCTTTAAATACATATGTTTGGAAAAATAGTAAAAAATCTTTAGCTAATTAACATCATTAGACAGTTGATACCCTAAAATTTCTTTTTTTTTTCATTAACCGTATCCTTAAAAATAAGGGATTTCTCTCTCTTGCAACTCTCTAGACTCTCTCATCCCTCTCTCCAACCCTCCATTTTTTCAGGCCTTTTTCACGGGGAGAGAGATCATTTTTCTTCCCCTCTTCTCCTAGCTTTCTCCTTTCTCCCCTTCTTCCCATTTCTTTCCCACTTCTTTTTCTTCTTCCCCTCTGTTTTCTTTCATTTTTCTCCAACTCCTCTGTTTTTCTATTTTTCTTCTGCCCATCCCCTCCACTCCTTCTTTCTCTTATCCTTTCTCATCTGCGGGTTTTCTCCTCCTGCAGGTTCTTAGTTTGAATTTTTTGTGTTTTCAGCGGGTTTGTCATTCCGTTTTGGAAGGCTTTTGCTTTTACTGGTTGTGTAAATTTTGTTCTGCCAAATCTTCAATCTTAAGTGGTTGTTCTCTCTTTAGATCTAGCATTTAGGATGATTTTGGGGTTTTACGGTACAATTCAACCGGACGTTTCAGATCTGTTCGAGATGATGTTATTTTTCATGCAAATTTATCTTTGTAGTGTTACACAATCGAACTATGATTGATTGGTGGAGAATCGTTGGAACAAACCACTTAAATTTTATTTTTGTATACTGTTTATGCACATCATTCCCTCTCCTTATATAACATTTGTAATCGCTTTTTTATATTTAAATCTGATTATTTTATTCAGATTTTTTTTATTGTCCGTAACTCCATATTTTTAATGCAATGCACTGTATTTTTTTTAAAACTTCTCTTGTTTTCGGCACCTACAATTACCACTAATTACTAAGAATCCTAAAAAATAATCAGCTTTGCCCCGCACAACAAAACCCCATTGAAACCTCCATAGCCGACAAAATGTCATCACTTGATTAAAACTCCATCGATTGAAACCTCCATTGAAGATTGAAGATTCATAAGCACTAGATGAAGACTTGGAGTCTTTGCGATGGGAGATTGAACCATCAGGAATATCTTGTTTCTTTCGTCTATTGTTTCATTAATAAGAGTTTGAGAGTGTGACTGACAAAGAGATACGCCTTCATATCTATAATACATTAAAAGATGAAAGTGTGGAATACATTGTTTTGGACAATTCTAAATGTATCAATTGAAAATGATTTATGACTTTTGAAATATAATGAAAAGAGAAATAGTTTTTGAAATGTAATATTCATTTAAGTAATAACTCTTGCATTCACGCATATCTACAACGGGTCCATATATTTAGTTTGGTTTAGTTTTTCTATTTTTTCTTTGTATATTAAAGATAATTAAAAGAATAAATTAGATATAAATATTATATATAAAAAATATTCATACAATAAGATGTTTTTATCTATACTTTTTTTTTGTATTTAGTTATGATTATATTATAAACATACAGATTTTTATTAATGAATAACATTGATATTAATTAAAAATTATATGCGCAACGCACGTAACGTTGACTTAGTGTTTATAAATTATGCATATGCATATTTAACCATAAAACAACACTGAAGAATGTAAATACACGATATATGAATAGCCAATCAATAGTTTATATTGGACGTATCACAATTGTTTTTTTGTTAATAAGAAAAATATATTATCAATGGCACAACTACATGTGCATAAGAAATTACCATATAAAATGGTAAGTTAATTGGAAAAAAATTATTCTAACAAAAATATGATACATTAAGCGATGATGAACGAATGTTGTGAATAACTTTTAATTCCAAGGATAATAAAATTAATACATACATTGGCATCGAAGAATAGCGTTCAGGAGCACTGATTTCTGTCCAAAAATTTTCATGTGGAAAAGAGTGCATCATTCAGAACTGTAACCATACTAGCAGTTATGGTAACTGTGATCATCTCATAAGATGGTTGCTAACTCATACATGGAGGAATGACCTTAGAACTCTGATCTTATGCCTTGCGTTTATTGCTTTTGTTTACAGCATTTGGAAAGAAAGAAACCATAGATTTTTGAAGGTAAACATAGAGATAGACTGACTCTTTGTAGAGTCATAGTTTACACAGTTAATTAGAAATAGACCATGGAATTAAAGATACATTTCTGATTCTAAGCTCAACAAATTCCTCCTATATTCTCAGTGGGACTTCCCCTCAGGACCTTCCCTTTCATTTATTGAGCAAGCCTCCTTGAGTTTTGTTTCCTTGATCTTTTGTTTTTATGAGCCTTAGGTATGCCCCTTTATATTTTATGTAGTTGTATAGTTTGCAATACAATTTATTTGTCAGAATAATTTGAAATAATTTTCTTTTAGAGAGAGACGTGTTAAAAGAGGGGAGGTTGGGGAGAGAGACGTGTCAAAGTGGCGAAAAAGCATAGGTGTTCAAAATCAAACCGAATCGGCCGAACCGAACCGAAATAGTCTGCCTGGCCATTTTTTTTATGTTTGTTCGGTTCGGAAAAATCACCGAACCGAAGTTTCGGTTCGGTTCGAATTTTTGGTGGTTTTCGAACCGAACCGAACAGAAACTTTAAGTTTATATTATTTTTTATTTTTTATATATAAATTTTTATAAAACCGAACCGAAGCAAAACTTTAATTTTATATTTTTTTCAATAATATCATTTTAAAATTATTTAAAAAATATTTTTAAATAATAATATCGAACCGAAGAACCGAACAGAGCAAAAACTAAAACTTACGGTTTGATGCTTTTAGTATTCACGATTTGGTTCAATTTTTTCACCGAACCGTGAACACCATTATGAAAAAATATAAAAAGAGATAAAGACTTGGGCTTTATTTACATGTAAAGACAATATATAGGTAAAACAAAAAATAAAAAAGTAGGGTTTGTTGCTTATGGAATGACAAAAGAAGTCGAGAGACATAAAAGAAGATGAGCTTTGTTAGTGCTCAAAATTTGGTCAAGCTCCAAAGAAATATAGTTCAGTTATTCGAGATGGGTCAAGGTAAAAGACCCCTCAAATATGCTAGTCTAATACGTGAACTCCATACTCATAATTCAATATAATATGGACAAGCCTAATAAGCTAAATGAGACCAAGTACGTTTACCACGAACGTAGGTCTGAGTTACACATGATAACTGCCCAAGAAAACAATAATGGATCACCTTCGGATAATTTCACTATTCATCTCCTTCTCCAAAAGAGAAACCCGTAGGGAAACCCATAACCTGGACCCATGCAAAAGTAGCGCCCTGACCATCTCTGCAAAGTACATAAGGGACCACATGGTATGAACGACGGTTATGCACCACGACCCCCTCTCCGTCGAGCCAAACAACGGCCGCTGACACACGTGAAAAACCCATGAATCATTCTAAGCGCCTAAGTCTCCAATTCGCGCCTATAAAAGGAAAGACAATGAGAGACTTAATGCAAGAGTTGGGAGGCAAAAAACCTCCATTGAAGTTATCCTGGTTAAGGCTTCCACGCTTGGAGAAAGACAAATCCAGAGATGATTCCAAAGAGACACGCAAACATCTAACCTCCAATGTTGCTCTATAAGAGAGCTTTCACGTAGAGAGAGATAGAGATAGAGACCCAAGCCTAGCCCTTTTAAAGTATCTCCATTTCCTTCTTCTTCGTCATGCTTAGTTCTAGTTGTAACTCAATACCCATGCTTGTAATCTGAGTCCCAAGCAAAAAGAATTACATATTACATTATTATTCAGTCTGATTTTATGCTTGTCTGCCTAAATATTATCCAAAAGCTTAATATTATGTCATGAAGAGATTGTAAACTTTACTCCTGATGAATCCACGCCCGAAGTGAGTTTCAAGCAAAATTTTCGTATTCTAGGCATAACTCCCATTTCATCCGGACATATCTCTTTTGATCTAGATTCTAGATATATCTCTTTTAGTTTGGATATATCTTTTTTTATCCGAACAAACCAGCTCAAGTCCACATGCACTAAACTCAATCACCAAAAACATAGAAAATGGACCGTTACATTAGATTTACAGTAATCTGGAGACTGTATAGTGCTTCAGATTCAATGTTCATCTTCTTCCTTAATCCATTTTCTTGTATTCTGATTCGAACTCATTAACCGAAGTCCAAAAGATACGGACATGCCAAACCACTTACCAAATCCACGAAAAAAAAACTTTTTATATATTGCCCAACGCACATATGCCTTCCACGCAAAGTTTATCCTTCTTGATAGAAACTCTAACTCATAAAAATCCACAAGATGTGCAAACCTCGCTTTAAAATGAAAGCCACAATTTGAATGTAAAGAAACCTCCATTGAAGCCCTATGTCAAAACTTCCATGCATGGAGGAAACCAGCCCTTGCAAAAAAGTTCCCCATCCATCACCTTATCCTCACCCATCCATGGTTCTATCATATTCCTTTTCGAACAAAGCAAAGAAAATGGTCCATTACTTGGTGCCTGAAAGCACAAGCAATACCTTGAACCAAGACTTATCCTTTGTATCATGAGTTGCCTTTATACTTGAACCACGTCTAATTTTTCTCGACAAGAGTTTCTCTACGATCGAGACTCATCTCTAACATTCGTGCCTAAAAAAGCACCCTACCAAGCCATGTTGATACAAACTTTACAAATAACTCTCTTCGTAACTCTTTTCATTAAAATTCAAACGTTACAAATACAGCCACACAACTCTTAACGATGACACAAAGCCATGCATCTCAAAATACATAAGCCTTGTAGTACTCATATAACCAACAAAACTCAAAGAGATCCAGAGGCATAACACTATCTTCAACCCAGAAACTTTGAAGTTAATAGAAAATTCATAATCAAAGTCAGCCTCTAAGCCATGTTGATACAACTCCCATGACTAATCATGCTTAATTCTTATGCACAAGAACACAATTAACTCCTATGAGGGCTTCCGTGACTCAGTTCGACATGGAAAACAAGCTCATTCCTTTAAAAATGTCCTAGGTTTCAAATCTCACAATATATTTTTAGGTCTCGTGATAATACGGAGCCCATTGCCTCCACCTTCTTCCAAAATTTAATTGCAAGGATCCTCATCTCGATTAGCAATATACCCAAGCACTCATTTGTAGCAAAACATACTCAATTTTTTCTCTCTTATCCTAAAGTCATTCTTAAAAATCCACCTTCAGATTACCTTATTGTCTTCGTGAACCTATCAACGGACCATGGAGAAAGACATGCCATTGCCATCTTCATCCATAGACTTTAAATGAATAGCAACTTAGCCACATACATTAAACGTTTTCATCTTCGACCGCACTACATATGCATTTATGTTTTCAATTTGGTTGGTGCATGCCATCCTCCCACAGGCACAAAATCTCGTGCTATGTTCAAGCATTGTTGAAGGTGTGCTAACGTGATATGCTCGAAGCACTGTGAAATGTGCTCGGATATGGTACGAGCATTCAAGCATTTAGATATTCCTTGAAGATTTTTCCTATGATACAGACTGTTCTCTAACATTCATATCAATACACATATAAATTATCTATTGTCCAAGACATAACTCTCCATGTGAAGATTTAAACCACGTTGATACAACATCCAACCAAAATGGTGAACAAACATCATGATTCCATGCTTAAGGAAGTCCAAGCTGCAGATCTTGATAAATACATGTAGCCAAATCATTAAGGTGCGGAATCACGGTTGCTCTTAACAAAAGTACAAAATCAGAAGTTGGGAAACCAACCAACACCTAAACACAAGTCTATGGCCATTTCCAAAATACCAACAAAGCAAATAGAAACTAAACACAAAGTCCGTGCAACCTCAACTCATAACGTCAGCCTAAACCATCCCCAAAATGCCTAAAACATCCCTTAGAGTCCATGCTAGCGTGGATGACTTTTGAACAATTGTCAAGAAGCTTGTGCACCATTTTAGAGTTCTTATTTTCTCAACAAAACCAAGCCTAAATCATAACCATGCCCCAAATCATACACATGATTTGACGCACCAAAATCAATGATATATATAGATGACCCGGTTACATTAGAATCAATGATACACATTATACCAACATCAATAATGCGCGAGGCATAATCCTCTCCCATGTAGAACCAAAACTTTATACCGGCCCAAACCATAGTATCGTCCAAAATCGTGCTCCACGAACTTTTCAAAATTCATAAAAACCCAAATCCATCAAAGATGCAAAACAACCATTGTCCATGCTCTTCAGCCCTTACAACAAATCCAAGCCGAAATCATTAACCATATCGCAAATCCTACACACGATTCAAGAATAGAAAAAATGTCATGTTCATGACTAAGCTTGATACCCACACATAAGAATCAAATCGAGTCCCATGGGGGGGGCTTTTGTAATTTAGCGCCTTTTACGCACTTTACTTCCTCCATGCTTGGTTTCCCTTTGAGACAAACCTATCTCGATGCTTCCGCACCCCGTATGAGAAAAAACTAGAGAAAAACTACCAATCACGCTCTCCACCCAAAGCTTTTATGAAAATAATAAGAATTCCAAGCACCCAAGCTATTCTCTCCATCTATTGTGCATACTTTAGAAATAGTTTTGACTGCATTCGTCTTATCTAAAAACTAATATCCCATGATGTAACATACTCTTACTCTAAACTAAGATTTAGGCATGAAGTCCATTTTGTAAAGCAGCTTAATTACCCATTTACACGAGACTCTCCATATCAACCCATGCTTCTACAGAAAGGTACATATCCAACATCCCAAATGTAGTCTTGTAAATACATGCCCATAAATATAGAACCTCTCAATTACATGCTTGTATACACAGTCATAATTGGATGCACCTTGCAAGCAAAGTCCTCCATACACACCCCTCCCTGAACATAAATAAAACCTCAGACCCTTGATGCCAAGTAAAATCATGCCTTACAAATGTCCAAGCCTACTCCACTGCTCCACCAAAGATGCATGAACATTTGCATGTCAGCATACTCAGATGTTAATACGGGCTCCAGCTTTACCCAACACCATCAACTTCTGCCTTTACACAAAGCCAATATCGCTTCACCTTTAACTATCAATCTTAAGCACTAGACAATGGCTCATACTTCTCCAAGACCAACATATAAATGGCACACTTGACTTTTCCAATGTAGAAAATTTGGAGCCAATAAAAAATATAGATGCAAAAATCACCCTCTGAGGCATGCTGATATAACTTGATGCTAGCATTGCCAATCTATACCCAATACACAAAAGCTTGCAATCGCGCCCTTATACAATCTCATAAATATGTCCCATACTAGCCATGTTAATCCATGCTTAAACGTCATTCATTCACATCATTGTATAGTCTGAGGCAATGTAGGAAATCAAAGCCCATACTTTACAATTCAGAAAAACAATCAAATCTGATGAAATTCATGTTATGGGGCTTGCAACAAGTTCTCATAACATGGGGGCTTTCTATCAATCTCATGCAGTATGTTTCTCTATCACCCATTCTCTAGACATAAACAAACTAAAAAAATTCAAGCAATCATGCAATTTCTTGCCAGTGATGCGGAGCCATGCACTAATTTCCACTAGTCGACCGCCCTTCCAACAGGACATAATCCTGCCATTTGAATATTTTTTATATTTTCCATGCATACAAATTCAAGCATTCAAAGGATGACTGCAACCCATAATCTATGGAATGAGATGTAATCCTGGTATACGTTCAAGCAAGCAATTGCATATATAATCCTGCCATGCATTCTAACTCCAAGCAAGGAATTTATAAAAGATGTGAATCCTCCCTCTAGTCCAAGTTAGAGCAAGCAACTTTCTATTCAAAAGACATGTGGTCATACCAACAAGAAAAATTATATGCATAGTTAGAATACCCAAGCAGATGCAAATAGGAATAGAAGAGACCATGAAAAACCAAATTCAAATCCACTATCCATTTTCGTACGGACACCATTTATCCAAGTTCTAAACATATTCAACTTTTCCAAACTTCCTACCGAGCCAATTTAATATGTCCCGTACAGAGTCAATTTCCAAGCTTCCCAACTTGCCTAAGCATCCTATATCCATACGGAGTCAACTTCCTCAAGCTCACAAAGACTCATATAGATCAACTTAGCACAATTCAAGTTTAAAAAATGCACGCGCAAAATCAATAGGATTAATCTCCCTAGAAACCTACAAATCCAAGCTTATCTTTATATATCCAGACACTAGCGTGCAAAAATCTAGAGTAGAACTCAATCCAGACATAAACATATAAAAATCTAGAGTCTAACTCAATCCAGACACAAACATTCAAAAATTCAGAGTTTAACTCAATCTAGACACAAACATCCAAAAATCTAGAGTCTAACTCAATCCAGATAGAAACATCCAAAAATCCATAGTCGAACTCAATTCGTAGACAAACATCCAAAGATCCAGAGTCTAACTCAATTCAGCACAAAATCCAAAGATTCACAACCAACTTGATCTGGAATCTAACTAAAAAAAATCCCAAAATGTAGAGTTTAACTCAATCCACATACAAACATCCAAAAATCCATAGTCCAAATCAATCTAGACACAAACATCCAATAATTCAGAATCTAACTCAATCCATACACAAACCTCCAAAGATCTAGAGTCTAACTCAATTCATCACAAACACCTAAAGATTCACAACTAACTTGATCCAGACACAACTATCAAGAAAAAATAGCAAAGACCTAGGATGCAAGACTTGCATACTAAAGTACAAAATACCATAAGCCTTACTTATGGGCTTCATGATACTATGAGATGCATATCAAGCCAACAAGTTTCTATCATGTCAATCCATACATTACTCATAGACAATATTCGAAGCAAGTTTATATCCAAACAACCTAGTCATTATCTCAATACATAATACATAGTTTATGACAAAATACAAGTATCCAAAGGAAATCCATTTATCTCATCCTTCCTCAATGCATGAAAGACTTTTGAGAACAAGTGACACTGATAAAAATGTCTCCATCAATGGAAAGTTTCTTAAGGCAATAAGCATCTAGAATCTAAATGCCATCTTCAGATGCATTTAGACTCGTGTATCATCCACATACTTATGCTTTAATATTTGAAGTTTAAGGCATTCTCTATCCATGCCCCAAGCATCCACACCATACCCAAGTCATACAAACTCTCAGCCATACTTTAGCAAAAATCAAGCACCTATGAATACCCAAGAACATTCACTATTTCCATATTTGCCAACTAAAAGACCCACAAATTACAATACCACATAATTTATCCAAAGTCCAACTTCAAGCCATGTAATACCATGCAACCAGTCCAAAAGCCAATCATAAGCCACATAATCAATCTGAAAGCCAACTCTAAGTCATGGCATACCATACAATCAATCTTTTGACTAACTCCAAGCCATGCCACACAATCAATCTGAGACTAACTTCAAGCCATGACTTACCATACAATAAATATAAAGTCTTACTTCAAGCCACTTCATACCACACAATCAATTCAAAATCCAACTCCAAAACAAGCCATAATATACATTCAATCCATAATTTAGTTAGAAGCCACATCATGTTATATAACTTACCCTAAGACTAACTCTGAGCCATTCCAAAGTACAAAGTCCTACTTCAGGCTAATGGCATACCACACAATCAGTTTGAAAACAACTTCAAGTAAGGCCATATTGCACAATCAATCTGAAATATAATTACAAGCCACGACATACATACTATAAATCCAGACTCTAACTTCAAGCCATGTCATGTCAATTAATTATCCAACTACAAGCCACGTCATGCCAACTAATCAGTTTGTAGACTAACTTCAAGCCATTCCCATATCAGACAATCGAATTCCAAGCCATGTCAAGTCCCTAACCAAACTTCAAGCCATGCCATGCGGCTAAATTTCATGTCATGTCGCATGATGAAAGTCTAACTATGTCGCTTACTCTATAACACTGAAATCTCTGTCAAATAAATGTCCAATATGATGTAATTCCATCACGTTCTATGTGATAAGTGGATGCCCCGCCATGCAATACTCCTACTTCCATGTCATGCCATGCGATGCTCTTAATTATGTGCCTCATAATGGGTGCCATGCATAAGTTTCTATCCAAACACCACGCACGAGTCTATGACTCAATGCCATGCAATGCATTTGTATTTGTTACCACACCATGCAAAAATGTGTAGTCATGGATGCGTTATGCTAACAAATCTGTATCTAGATGCCACGTCATGCTCAACACATGACACAATGTCTTATAAAGCCATGACACACCATGCATATACTCATATGCCATGCACGCTATGCACGAATCCATAAATTATCACTAGCCATGTTACAAACTTATGTATATTGCCACGCTAGAAACACGTTCGTAAAATTGGTACTATGTCATGTCATGCCCCAAACTTGATGTTATACCATGCAATGAGTCCATACCACCCAACATGTTTATAGCTCAATTTTGATCCCAAAAATGAGTAATGGACCGAGCAAAATTCAAAGGACGCAACAAAAATAAGAAAGGAAATTCCATAATAATGATGCTTATTCAAATATGATGAATAAGCATATTTCAATGGGAGCTTCTCCATAATAATGATGCTATAATAATTATGCTTTCACTTTCTAGTGGCACTATGTATCTTGCACTTCGACCGCTAATCTCAATGGGAGCTTCTCCATATTCACATACATGTTGTGACAACATGCGCATGAACCAACAAAGGCTATAAAAAATAATGATAATTAATAAACAACGAGCTTTCAAGTGGTGTTATCTTTTTCTTTCAGGTTGGTGAGCACTTAAAGGGCTCAAGCCATCCAAGTTTTCATTACATTAGAAGAGGCATTTCATAGTCAAGCAACAATGCAAAACATAAACATATGCCAATGTCAAGTTTGAAAAAGCTAGACAGTTATCCGGACTAAGCACGAGGCAATAATCGAATTAGAAAGAAAACATACGTTCAAAACCAACAGAGGCAAGTATCCAAACTCAGATGCAATATCTTCAATTGTTACGAAGTTTATACATCATTATAAGCAAGAAATAGTGACCCTAGAATAAAAATGATGCAATACATAAGTTATTTTAGAAGTCCAAAATGTAATACAAAGGCTATTTTTTTATATGAGGCTAAACAACACCAACGTTATCCGAAAGCATAGGAAATAGATAGATATTCGAACTTGGGGCCAAGATTCAATTACATGACTTATTTTGAGAAAGACGATCCACATAAAGAAAGACCTAAAACAAAAAAAATCCATGACTCGATGTCAAGCCATGCACGAATTTCTATCTCGACGTCATACTATGCAAAGATTCGTAACTTAATGACAAGATATGCAACATATTTGTGTATGAATGTCATGCGATGCACATATTGGTATCTCAATGTCACACTTGCACATATTCATTACTCATGGCATGCCAACCAATTATCGAAGTTTCAAAGAAAATACTAATACAGAGCAGCGCAACACATCCATACTGGCAACATTCAAATTTTGGGTGGCAAAGTTTGAGTACATTGATTACTTTGCATCAAAGTAATCCATGTAATCAAGGGGGCTAATGTTAGTGCCCAAAATTTCGAAGTGCCTAAAGAAATATAGTTTGGTTATTTGAGATGGGCCCAAGGTAAAAGACGTTGGTTTGGTACCTGTAAATCAAATACCCATAATTCAAACAATATGGACAAACCCAATTAGCTAAAATGAGAACAAGCCACTTTATCAGGGGACAGGCTTAAGCTACACATGATAACTGCCCAAGAAAATAATAATGGACCACCTCCAAATATTTCCATTATTTATCTCCTTCTCCAAAAGAGAAACTCTCACAAAAACCCATAGCCCAAAACACGTGTGAAAGCAGCACTCTGACCATCTCTTCAAAGTAAATCAGGGGACCGTATGGTATAACCTATGGTTATACACCATAACCGCCTCTTCTCGCTCTACACAAAGACCGCCAGCACACGTGGAGAACTCGTGAATCATTCTTGGCAACCAATTCTTCAATTGGGTCGTTAAAAGGGAAGGCAATAAGAGGCTTAAGGCAAAAACCTCCATTGAAGCTATCCCAGTTGAAGCTTTCACACTTGGAGAAAGAAAAATCCAGAGACCACTCCGAAGAGGCATGCAAACATTTATACTTCAATTGAAGCTCTATAAGAGAGCTTCCATGCATAGAGAGAGATAGACCCAAGTCCAGCCTTTTTAAAGCATTTATATTTTCTTCTTCTTCTTCATGCTTACTTCTTGTTGTAACTCAGAACCGATGCTTGTAATCTGAGTCTCAAGCAAAATCAATACAAAATTCATTATTATTTAGTCTTATTTATGCTTCTTTGCATACAGATTGTTCAAAATCTTAATATCGTGCCATGGAGAGGTTATAAACTTTACTTTGACGAATCCGTGTTCGGAGTAAGTTTTAGGCTTAACTTTTGTATCCTACGTGTAACTCTCATTTCATCAGGATATATATCTTTTTATATGAATTCCATACATGTCCCTTTTAATTAAGATGTATCTCTTTTGATCCGGAGAAACTAACTCCCGCACCAAACTCATTCACTAAACGCACAAAAAATAGAGACTGTAAAGTGCTATGGATCCATTGTTCCTCTTTTGCGACCCACTTTCACGTATTCTGATCATGCAGACTCACTAGCCCAAGTCCAAAAGATTCGGACACGCCAAACCACTTGCCCAATACATGAAAAAATATTGTTGCAAGCTTTAAACAAACATGATAAAATATAAAACATATGACCCATGGGCAAACTCATGGAAGGACAAAAGGAGCCCATAAGCACAAAAGTAAATGAGTTTAATCATATAGGATAAAACACAAATGAAAATTGCAATGTATAGCCCCTTAGATTTTTAATATGCAAGAATAACCCTTTATAAGCTTGCATGGGCTAGTTTCTTTTAAAAATAACAAAGGCATTTTCAAAATTTTGTATTTTACTAACTATATCATATTAGTTAAAGGGTTTTATTTGCATCTACTATTTCTCAAGGGTCATTTTTGTCTATTATTTTTAGAGAAAGTTACATAAGTGGTCACTATGATTTGAATCAAGTTTCAATTTCATCACTATAGTTTTATTTTTCTCAATTACATCATCAAAATTTATAAAATGTTTCAATCTCGTCACACATCCACATTCCATTAAAAAACTTAATGGTTTGCTGATGTGGCAGACACGTTTGTTTACACGTGTTTGCCATGACAGCAAAGTTGTAGCACATTAGATATTTATTTAAAATTTATATATCATGTTATCTCCCCTTAATTATTTTAAAAATTATAAAGTGGATCCTATATTTTTCTTTCCCCTCCCTTAATATTTTAAAAATTACAAAGTAGAGCCCTTATATTAAAGTTGTGGTAGATTAGATAATTGTTTAGAATATTTATATCATGTTTGCCCACCTTAATTGTTTAAAAATTATGAAATAAACTTCATGTCTTCCTCCCCTTAAATTTTTTAAAATTTATAAAAAAGGCTTTGTGTCTTCCTTTTCTCCTCATTGTTCTATTCTTTCACTTCTCCTTCTACTTAATCATCTCCTAGATAGTAAGAAGGTGAAATTATTCTTTCCATTTTCCTTTCTTATTCTTAATTCGGGTTAAGGTGAATTGTTCTCTCTCTTCCTTTTTTTCTTCTTCTTAATTTGGGGTTTTCACATTATTTTGAATTGTTGAATTTTTCCAGATTTCTCGTTATGAGTCTCATTATTTATGATGTTTTTTTTAATTTTTCATCTACGTTCTTTTGTTATTACCGAACAGGTTCCACTTCTTACAACTACAATCATGTAGTTCTAAATCAACCATGTATTGGTCAAACCTAGAACGAAACCTTTTTCACAAAACAAATGTAGATGAAGAAATCTAAAAAAAAAATCATAAATAATGAGACTCATATCGAGAAACTTGGAAATTTTTAAAAATTCAAAATAATGTCAAAAACTCAAATTAAGAGGAAGAAATCAAAAAAGAAGAAAAGAGAGAGAATGGCTTTACCTTAACCCTAATTAAGAAGAAGAAAGGAAAATAGAAAGAGTAATTTCACCTTGTTACCTTCTAGGAGATGATTAAATAGAAGACACATGGCCTTTTATAAATTTAAAAGAATTTAAGGTGGAAAAAGGAAGAAACAATATTTATTTCATAATTTTTAAACAATTAATGGAGAAAATATTATATAAATATTCTACACAAGTATCTAAAGTGAGGTCTGTTCACGGTCGGTTCGGCCCGATCTTTTGGAGAAAAACTGGACCGAATCGAAAATTATGGTGCTCCTACATGGAGGACTAAACCCCCAGAATATACTAAAAAATCTAAACCGACCAGACCGAACTTTAACTAGTTGGTTCGGGTGTGATTTTCGGTCTAAAATCAATTTTATAGCATTTATTTTATATCTTATAGTTACAACTTTTCGGTCTAAAATTCCATAAAATTGATAAAATAAATCTAGAAACCTAAAAAAGCTACAACATAAATCATAGAAACAGATCTAGAAACCTTAGAAAAGCACCTAAAAAGCCATGTTTTCTCCAATACGTTATCCCTGGAGATTATACTCACTAACTTAGAGTATGTCTTTATACTGACACACTAAACATACAACATAAATCATAGAAATAGATCTAAAAATCATAGAAATCATAAAGGCTCGAGCTCAAATCACAAAAATCATATAGGCTTGAGCTCAAAACAGATCTAGAAATCACAAAAATCATAGAAATCATTTGACAATAATCATAAAAATCACAAAAATCATAGACACACACTGCGCAGATCTAGAATCCTACCTCAAAACTGTCGAGGCTCGAGTGTTGTCATCGTGGTCTCTGGTCGGTGAAGGAGGAGGAGGTCGAGGCTTGAGGGTGAGGCTCGTGGTCTTTGTGTTTGTGAAGGTCAAGGAGGTGGAGCGGGCCGCGGCTTGAGGGTTGTCGTCGTGGTGTCTGATCTCGAGCTGTCGTGGTCTATGGTCTCGAGTCGAGGAGGGAGGTCGCCACTCGAGGACTGGAGGTGAGGGTTTGAACTTCGAAACTGAAGAGAAGAGGTGTCGGCATGTGAAAACAAAGGGGTAAAATCTTAATATATATATATATATAAGTCAAATACGGGCGGTTTGGTCAGTTCGGTTTAGAATAGGATGAAATTCTAGACCGAACCGAAAGTTTGGTCCTCTCCTAAATGAAGACAGAACCTCCCAAATAAAAGAAAAAATCATCCAAACCGATCAACTTCGGTTCGATCCAAATCGGATTACATGGTCTGGGCGGTTTCTGAACACCCCTATCTAAAGTGCCAAAATACGGGGTCCACTTTGTAAATTTAAAAAAAAAATTAAGGGGGCAAAAGGAAGACACATGGTTTATTTCGTAGTTTTTAAAAATTTAAGGGGTGGAACCTGATATAAATATTCTAAATAAATATCTAATGTACTACAACTTTAATACACGGGGTCCATTTTGTAATTTTTAAAATATTAAGGGAGGGGAAAGGAAAAGACGGGCTCCACTTTATAATTTCTAAAATAATTAAGGGCGAGAACATGATATATAAATTCCAAATAAATATCTATTGTGCCACAACTTCACTAACGTGGTGAACACATGTAAAAAATGTGTTAGCCACGTCACCAACTGTTAAGTGTTTTAACGGAATGCGAATGAGTGATGAGATTGAAACATTTTATAAATTTTGATGATGTAATTGAAAAAAATGAAACTATTGTAACAAAATTGAAACTTGATTCAAACTATAGTAACTAATTATATAATTTCTCTTATTTTTATAACAGGGCTATTCTTAGTTCATAAGTCCAAACACAAAATTGCATGGGTGAGTGGGTCATGTACCTAGGGGACTGGAGTAGACGTGCTTCTGAATAGATAACACATACATGATACACTATAAATAAATCATAAATATACTTATGAACTAACAACCAATAACTAAATTTGCATAGTGTGCATCACAAGTTACGTTATAAAATTTTCTAGAAAATATACGATACACATAAGTTAACCAAATGATAAAGTTATATTATGAAACAACATTTAATGAGATCATTAATCGATGTAGTATAAAGTGGATCAATGAGATATAAAACTAAGTCTACGATCAACTACTTATGAACAAACAAAAAGAACTCGAAATGATACTAAACGAGGAAGAACATCAACAGAAAATGAACCTGAAATGTTGTAGTTTAAAGAAAATGAACACTTTTTGAGAACGAAAGAAAACCCACTTATAAATATTATACAACCAATCTGCATATCAAAAATAAAAATAGATCCATAAGTCACATATCGCAATTCAAAATATACAAAATCAATAAAACAATTAAGCTTCACGAGCCTTCAATGCCATCATTGGGACAAACAAAATGACATCAATGAAAATAATAAAATCAACAAAAGAATAATATTCTCAAACTTTCCGTGTAAGCTTTGCCAATTTATCTTCAGAATCCACAAAATTGTTGTAAGTGAAAAATTTAGAATGTTGAGAAGCCCGATCCAGGAGGCCAAACCAGACCCACATCAGGGCTGATTGAGAGCTTGGAGCATGGTGCCTAGAACCAATTTAACCCATAATTGCAAAACGCCCAACTATAAGTCAACAAAATTGACTAACGAGAAGTGAACCCAACTTAAGAATCTATTCAGAGAAGCAAAAACTACATCCAGAACCCCACGAACAAAGGGAGCAAACCTATTGGAGGAAGCAAGGACAAGTTGTCACCATTACAATCTCCGTCCGACGTCTCACTTTAATAGGAAGGAAGCCACGGGAGTCTGGATCTCGCCGTGACCAAAACGGGAAAAATGGGAGGACCACACCAACTCGACCAATCACCTTCATCCACGAAACCCCTTCTCAGATGAATTCATAGAAAAGCAATAGCCAAGACGATTCGAGAATTCACTGATATGGATCTCTTTTTGGCGCCTAAATTTGAATCCAAGCTTGAGTCCTTGATTATCCTCAACTGGCTGTAAAGGAAAAAATTCACGGTTTTTGTGAACTGATCGTGAATTTTCTATATCATAATATAAAAATATAGAGAATAATTATGAGAGAGAATAAGAGAATAACGATACCATGATTTACATGAAAAACCCTTAAACGAAAGAAAAACCACGGAGAAATTTTGATGAAATTTCATTATGAAGAAAGGGGTTAGAAAGTTAATGGGTGTTGAGAGTTGTTGTGTGCTTTTATGTTTCTCTCTCCTTTTGGAGTTACATGTTGCCTTTATTTATGGGCGTTCAATCGGTTACTTAAAATCTGATACAGTTTATCAAATTCTATCTAAAAATATGATCAACAAAATATTCTCTGAGATCTAGCTTATCAACATTAACAACTTAGTAAATCTTGAACGTGTGATCAATCCAATGGTCTTGATTAGATTTTCTTTGGATTGTCACATCGGTAATCCATGTACTTACGTCTGATTGGTCTGTTCTTCATAACCGCTTAGTTGATCCTACGATTCTCACCCTATATTCTCTTCGATGGAGTTTTCTGTCTATATCTTACCACGTGCCATATGAAATTTGTTTCTGTTCATTGGCCCCCATTACACTTGATGGATTTTTATTCGTTGATGTGTAATGATCATATTTTCTTGTTTTCACGTTACGTATGCCCATTTACGTTCTCACGCGCTTCTTGGAAACATGCGATGTAGTTTTTCAGGAAATTTTTTGATTATCTACTGTCAGTGATGACTTCTTCTTTTCTTTCTGCCGTTATATTCTTCTGTTCCCATTTACAGACGCTTTGCGATTGTCGAGTAACTTATTTGTCATCTTGTTGTTGATGATGATTTTTTCTCCTTTATTTGTTGATATATCTTTCTATTCCTTTCACTGCAGGCTCATTGATAAAAAAGATTCCCGCTTTCTTCATTTTTCTTTTTCTTCTCTCATACGTTAAAATCTGTGACAAAAATGTTGTGCAATAACAATATAATAATTTATTGAAATGAGTATGGAACAAGTTTACCGATTCATATTTCCATTGTAGGATGATTTTTCCCATTTTCTCAAGGACTTAGGTTCAAATAAAGAATCATGGCCCCGTCTTCATTCTGAGAGAATGAATTATGAACTGTCTTTTTCTTTTGAGAGGAGAACTTAGGTTCAAATAAAGAATCATGATCTCTGTCTTCATTTTGAAAGAAGGAAATACGAACTATCGTTTTCTTTTTAGATGATGACTTAGGTTCAAATAAAGAACCATGACTCCATTTTTATTCTGAGAAAAGGGACTTACGAATTACCCATTTTCAAGGTCTTAGGTTCAAATAAAAAATCATGACCCCATCTTCATTATGAGAGAAGTAATTACGAATTGCCCATTTTTATTCTGAGAGAAAGGATTACGAACTGTCGTTTTCTTTTGATAGGAGGACTTAGGTCAAATAAAGAATCATGACTCCATTTTTATTCTAAGAGAATGAGTTAAGAATTACTAGTTTTCAAGGATTTAGGTTCAAATAAAGAACCATGGCCCCGTCTTCGAATTACCCATTTTCAAATACTTAGGTTCAAATAAAGAACCATTGGTCTCGTCTTCATTCTAAGAGCACTTATGAATTGCCCCTCCCAAAGACTTACGCCATTAGTTCCTTCTGAGACTAGGACTTATGAAGGGCTTCTCCCAAGGACTTACTCCCTTAACTCCTTCTGAGAGTAGGATTTATGAATTGCCTCTTCCAAGGACTTACGCCTTTAGTTCCTTCTGAGACTAAGACTTATAAAGTGCTCATCCTAAGGACTTACGCCCTTATTTCCTTCTGATAGTAGGACTTATGAACTGCCCCTCCCAATAACTTATGCACTTAGTTCCTTCTGAGAGTACGACTTATGAATTGCCCATCCCAATGACTTACGCCCTTAATTCATTCGGAAAGTAGGACTTATAAATTGCTCATCCCAATAACTTACGCTCTTAGTTCCTTTTAAGAGTATGACTTATGAACTGCCACTCTCAATGACTTACATCCTTAGTTCTTTTAAAGAACAAGACTTACGAACTGCATGTTCTCAAGGACTCACGCCCTAATTTCTGTTGTTGTTGAAGAAGAGAGAAAGTTGACGCCAAGTATTTGTCTTGTAAGCAGTCTGCACGTTATCATGCCATAAGTTTTGATCAAAAGTTTCAAATTGAATTTCATGAAATTTTTCAAGAAGTTGATTTTCATATGATTCCGATGATATATAATTCATCATATAATTGGCTCACAATCAGTACAGTTTAATTAACGAATTTGACTATTCTGCATAATAAGCTTTCTTGAACAACCTTCATGAAAACTATTATAACTTTTGTTCGGGAGCTCCGAATCAAGTTCTACAAAATTCTTCAAGCAATAGACACCTGTATCTTTTTCAACAATATATATTTTGTCATATAATATTGTCTAAAATGAAGCAGCCTAAAGATTCAATTTGAAAGACGTGAATAACCTTACTTTTCTGAGCGATATGTACAAAAATTACCGTGAGTTTTGATCGAAATCTCTAAATTAAATTCTGTAAAATTATCCAATAATTAGACTTTTGTATATTTCCAATGATGTAAGTTTCACCACATAGTTGACTTCCAAAAAATACAGTTTAATTTTTGAAATTGACCGTTTTACATATTATGCTTTCTCGAACAGTCTTCATAAAAATTATCATAAATTTTGGTCGAGCTCCAAATCGAGTTCTGCAAAATTCTTCAAGAAGTAAATATCCATACTTTTCTAATGATATATAATTTGCTATGTAATAATTTCAAAACTGATAGAATTTAAAAATTAATTTTGAGAATCATTCATATAATTTTTCTTTCCTAAATAACACCAACGAGAGCTGACATAACTTTTGATTAGGAGCTTCAAATTGATTTTCGTAAAAATTTTCACAAAGTAGTTCCATATCTTTCCGTTGATATAAGATTCATCATGTATTTGGCTTTCAGTAAATGTAGTTTAATTTCTAAATTTAAGGTTCTACATATTCTGCTTTCTCGAACAGCCTTTACGAAAATCGTCATAACTTTTTTGTTGTGAGCTCTAAAACCAGTTCGGTAAATTCTCAAGAAGTAGACTTCCATATATTTGTAATAATATATGATTCACCGTGTGGATATCTCCCAATTGACACAGTATAATTTCCTAAATTTATTATTCTGCGTAATCTTCATTTTGAACAGCATGTACCGAAACTACCATAACTTTTGATCGTGAGCCCTATATTGAATTCCATAAAATTCTCCAAGAAGTAGACTTTCGTATCTTTCTGATGGTGTATGATCACAATGTTATCACCCACCAGTTATTACAATTAAATTTGTGAAGTTGGCAGTTCTGCATTATGAATGAATGGAAATTGCCGACAACTTTTGCTCTAAACGCAAAATTCTTCAAGAAGCTAATTTATGTATATTTCAAATGACGTATAATTTTCCATAAAGTTCTCTTCCGTTCACTCCAACTTAAAAACTGAATCATTTCTCACTTCTAGTTTCGTTTTCATGTCATTTCCGTTTCGGCTTCCAATTCGTTTCTGTTTTCAGTGGCGTACCCGTTGCCATTTTCATTCCCATTGCCACGACTTTTTCATTGTTGTTGTCAAGAAGTTTCAGTTGCTGTTGCCACCACTTTTTCATTGTCGTTGTCAAGAAGTTTTCGTTGCCGTTGCCATAACGTTTCCCTTTCTCGTTGCCATAACATTTCCCGTTCTCAACATTTCCCCTTACCTTTTCCATGCCTTTTCCATTTCTGTCGTCATGACATTTTCATTTACATCATCATGATGTCTCCGTTCCCGTAGTCAGGACGTCTCCATTTTCATTGTTTGTTCATCTTTTATCTTCCTACACTTTTGCATATTTGAAAAGAGCTAGCCTCCTAAAAATACGCATATCAAAGTTTATATTTTCGTTCATTAACCATTAAGTGATTTTTTATAGCTTTAGAAAATCTTAAATTCAAAAATTCATTCATCATGCAATACGTGCATCAAATCAGCTTGATACCGTTAACAACATTTCATGTTATCCATAATAGGGTCAAACTATGAATTTTATCAAAATAAATGACCTAAACAGGATAAATGTTATTTCTATAATTACATCAAAGCATGATAAAATTTAACACGGAGAGCTAATTAATTATGCCCTACACAATTAGCGTAGAAATTAGTTTCTACTAATTTAATAAGCTTGAATGATTGTGTAAATATTTTTCTCAAGACATTGTGCGACAAGTTCATGCAATCATTCCATTTTTAAAAGGATAATATATGTATTTAAAGGGCAAAGCAATAATTTAAAAATAAATACTTAGCTTGCAATTTGAAGTCCTCCATTTATTTGCATAAGATGATCCATGAGGGCTTTGCAAGTTTGTGGATTAAATTTTCCAAATTATAAAGTACACTGAGCTTGGCATGAATCAATGTGCAAAGGCTATGGAGAGCTTGAGCTCAGCCTTGAATCGCGACCCAAAAGACAGGCCTGGTTCACGCGCGAATCGCGGGTCGAGAATGGGTCTCACGTAGGTCGCGGATTGATGTCGGGCGGAGCGTGAGTAGCGTGTTCTTTTGGGTTCTGCATGTTGGGCTCGTCTGTGGACTGGCCTGCTAGAAGAAGGGAATTGGCCCATAGTCTGTGGGTCAAGGAGTTGGCCAGACTCAGGTCACACTGGGCGTGGATCAGGTCGCGGGTCTGGCGCGATTAACCGGCCGTGAACGGGTCACGCCTTTTTTCTAGGTCGTGCAGTAGGCTTCGCTTCCTTGTTGGGCTGTTTCAATAAGACTCAGGATGGAGCTTCCTTCCAAGTAGGTAAACAAACTAAAAATGGGTAAGGATGATAGCCTCCACCAGCGGTGGCGCGTGGGAGTGCGTGCGGTTGTCTTCGATGACTTTTTTGGTCGTAAATGGCTTTTAATTGGCAGAAATTCTATTCTGAACATTCTTATGGTGGTTTCGGGGACCTCAAAACGCATTGATCATCATGGATCTAAGGTTTCAATTCTCATAAAATAGAGGTGGTTCTGGTGGCTCCCCCGTCGAACCCGCCCAATGTTTTTTGTCTTAACGGGGACTGACGTCGTCACGGACGAGGCCGTGGGTGTGTTATCGGCTACTTCTTGAGGTGCTCCAAGCAACATTGCTGTTCCAAGCAACGATGGTGTTCTAAGCAACGGTGACGGTTCAAGAAAGAACAAGTTGCCTGTAAGAAAACGTTTATTACTCTTGAATCAATTTATCAGGTTTGCTCATTTTTATTGATTTTAATTAATTACTTTATATTTTAGTAGGTAATGAGACAATCTGTACAAGCTTCCCAATCTTCCATAACATAATGACGTACCATGTTGAAGAGTTACATTCATTTACTTTTGTTGATGATTTTGAATGGGTTTAGAATGTAGCTGTATTGATTTTGAATGGGTTTAGAATGTAGCTGTATATATTTTGAATGGATTTAGAATGTAGTTGTGTTGACAATGAACCATAATCTGATTTTCGATTCTAAACTGGTTTAATGATTTGTTCCATTTGTATTGACTTACAGGTTTTATATGATTTGTTCCATTTGTATTGATTTTCTATTTCTGAACAACTAGTTTATATGATTTGTTCCATTTGTATTGACATTGACTTACATATTTTAATTTCCATTCTTTCTCACACTATATTTCCAATTTGTTCCATTTGAACAAAATAAATAATTATTTGCCATTACTTGGTAAATGTCATTAGACACACGATCTTTCAAAATGCATACTATCAAGCTTTGGAGACGACAAAACTGAAATACAGTAAATAACACTTTCATTTAACAAGAGTATGTTTTTGTTAAGAAATAGTTAACGGTGATGGATGAAAGGGATTAGTGAAGTCATTTTATAGAAGTTTGAGCATTTAAAATGCCAAAAAAGAGTTTAGGGGTTCAAAATACAGGGTCTTGGTGCATTTTTTTCAAAAAATTATCAATATGAAACATCAACGTTGGTTAACCTAAAAAGAAACGACGACGTTCCTTTTGGAACCCTTAATAGGTGCAGTGACATTTGCAGTCGCAGTTCCCTACTTCCAGCGTAACAGAGCTCCGCACCATTTCTCTCTGAACCTTCGGGAGACGCGATTCTACTAAACAGTCTTCTTCATTCCTCTGCTTTCTTCTACTCCACCTTTCCCTTATAGATCCTCTACTTTATACCACTCTCTGAAACCTAGAGAATACAGAATGTCAATGTCATCACAGAGGCTTGATATTATGGGCGACCGCCAGTCTGGTCAGGACGTTCGCACTCAAAATGGTATCTTGAACTCCCACTCTCCGCTACATTAACCTGATGTTAGTTGGCATGAAGGTTGTTTTGATAGTTTTTTGTTTTGGTTGATCTGTTGGATTTCAGTGGTAGCATGCCAAGCGGTCGCTAATATTGTTAAATCATCGCTTGGTCCTGTTGGCCTCGACAAGGTATTTCCATCTCTTTCTGTATCTAGTTATAATTCTGACAAATGAGGGCGCGGTTAATACTTGTATTACTAGCTTTATCACCACCGTATATTCATATCTGGAGTCGCCCATTTTCTTTACTGGGTAATAGGCTTAATGCTATTTATATCTTTGTGGGATGCCTAGATTTCTGATAATATGGGCTTGTCAGCTTCATTTTGAAATGTCGTGTGATAGTTATTTATTTATTTAAATATACCTGTGTCAAAGTGTAGAATGTAGCTTTATTATCTTCGATGGTTAGAGTTCGGATGATAGTAAATAGTTTAACAACATATATTTTCTAAAGAATACTTACGTCTTACTGAGATATATGCTGTGGACCATTTTGAAAGCATGTATCTTTAAGCTAAAAAGTCTAGGTCACTGAATCGAAGTGCATGTGAAAGTTAAAGTAAAGTCCTATAATGGTTATGTGTTAATATTTGTGTATTTGGCTGTCTATTATATGTGAGATACTCCAGGAAAAAACTTAAGCTTTAGTGTATAGGGAACTGTTGAAAACATCTATAAGAATGTTTTTAAACTTTTTTTTGAAACAAATTATTTGCAGAAAGTGAGACTTACGATGGAAAACATGTTGCTTGGTGAATACTGTATTCTTTTGATAAGTTTTCATTATATCGTTTTCCCTTCAAAGTGAACATAACCAAAGTAAAAAAGTATGTGGCAGCACCAATAAGTAGAAAGTGCCACTTTCTCCCTCAGACACGCTGTGAATTTTCTTTTCCGGACCAAACTTTTTTTATGGGTGAAATATTTGGTTTATATCGAAAGCTGTTGCGATGTCTTTTTATCGTTTCCACATTAGGTTATGTGACAGTTAATTCTAACACATGGTTTCTCCCTTCTATTCTATTATTTTTGTGGATGTACTATCAGATGCTTGTTGATGACATTGGTGATGTTACCATCACTAATGATGGTGCCACAATTCTCAAGATGTTAGAAGTGGAGCATCCCGCTGCAAAGGTAGATAACTATCTTTTACTATGTGGATTTGCTTGTAGTTTGTAATATGTTATTGCATGTTGCTTACACCATTGCTGTCATTTTGGGTCTCATAGGTACTCGTGGAATTGGCTGAGCTTCAAGACCGAGAAGTGGGAGACGGCACAACTTCTGTAGTCATAGTAGCAGCAGAGTTACTCAAGGTTAGTTGTAGTTGGTTAGTGTGATACACTAACATGCCATCTGGTTTCAATGGAACTCTCGTATATTCTTGATGTTGACGAATTAATAGTGAGTTATATTATTGTCAACGATTTTCAGAGAGCAAATGATTTGGTCAGAAATAAAATTCACCCAACTTCAATAATCAGTGGATACAGAGTAAGCAATTTTATTATCATGCCCTCTCTCTAGTTCATTTTCATTTATATCAATTGTGATTGCATCAGCTTATTCTTGTGGTTTTATATTATTTAGTTATTTAAAGATTTGTTGCTTACACAAAGTTTTTCCGATATTATGGACAGCTTGCTATGAGGGAAGCATGCAAGTATATTGAGGAAAAGTTGTCTGTAAAGGTAAGTCATTTCTGGTGGAATTGTCTATGAAAAGTACTTCAACGTGGATTATTTACATCTTTTTGCATGCTGAACTTGTGCGGTGTATCATGCCTGTATTTGGCATTTGGCATGCATCACGTATGGTATTATTGTTGGGATGGAACACTGTCTGAGACCAGTTTTTACTGTTAGACATTCTTAAAAATAATCTAGTTATAATCCGAAATTAGCTAGGAGAAGGTTGCTTCAACACTTTGGTCACCCCTCCTTAGCTTAAGAGCTGGAATGAGTTCTTGTCAGGGTTCAATAGTACTTGATTGTCTGTATCTCTTCTTTGATCATGTTCTGGCTACTGATTGATCATGTCATGTGAAATCATGTTCTAGCATTATATTTACATTAACCAGTAAGATTCTCATTCTTACTTAAGCCCCTTAATAATGTTTTTTTATTAGGAATGATATTATGACCTAATTGAAGGGCACTTGTTTTTTAGTTAGGAATGATGTGAAGCTAATTGATAAGTACAATTATGTTCAACCTTTTTCCTTTTATGACTAGGTCGAGAAGTTGGGAAAAGATTCTCTAATAAACTGTGCCAAGACAAGCATGTCTTCAAAGTTGATTGCTGGTGACAGTGACTTTTTTGCGAATTTGGTAAGCTTTTCACTAGCTAACCTATGCTATATTTGTTGGTGGGAGTATATTGGTAATACATATTATGTGCATCTGTATGAGAAAAACTGCTAATGATCTATCAAATGGTACTTGCATGAAATGCGCTGTAAACCCTTGATACGTCATTCACATGGAAAAACAAGGTACCAAAATTCCATATCTGGGAGTTATTAATTTATGCTTTATCTTGATGTGTCTAGGTTGTAGATGCAGTCCAGGCAGTTAAGATGACTAACGCACGAGGGGAGGTCAAATATCCAATCAAGGTTTGTAGTATATCTTGTCCATCAAATTTTTGCATGAACCCGTATAATAATTGACCAATAAATGCTTAAGTGAAGAGACCATTGTCCACTTTTATGGATGCTCATAATTTATGTTGTATGAGTAATTCTTTCTAGCATATTGTATATTGTAATGTTTTTTTTAGCACATGTATGTTAATGTCACCAGTAAATAAATTTATTAATGTAGTTATTTTGTTTGTCTCGTTCTTCTTTTTATACCTGACAAGCATGATTTAATTGACTTGGAATATCTTAACTGATCTTTTCATATGCTAGGGAATTAACATTTTGAAAGCTCATGGAAAAAGCGCAAGAGATAGCTATCTTTTGAATGGATATGCTCTAAATACAGGCCGTGCTGCACAAGGCATGCCTATCAGAGTTGCACCTGCAAGGATCGCTTGTTTAGATTTTAATCTTCAGAAGACAAAAATGCAGTTGGGCGTACAAGTTCTTGTTAGTGATCCCAGGGAGCTTGAAAAAATTCGTCAAAGGTGACTGATAATGAACCTCAAATTCCTTTTAGGGCTTATGTGCTGTTGCGTGTTTTTAATTTGGTTTTCTACACCTCAAATGTTAAAATACGAAAAGGCAATCAACCAATGAACCTAAATTTTTTTTTCATTTCGTTGATTTTTATGAACTGTTCTACCTGATCTCATTTTAGGTATTCGGCTTTTTCAATCTCTCTCTCTCTCTCTCTCTCTCTCTCTCTCTCTTTTAAATTTCATAAGGTGTGATGCTGGGGATCTCTGTTTGGTGTTTTAGAAAAAATGTGAACCTTGTCATTCATAGTTTAATTAGATGATATAGAGACAACATTTGGAGAATATTTAGTTGTAAAGCATCTTTTGATTATTGAAAGTTTCTGGTTATTAAGGTCCTGTTTGGTTTGCCACTCTTTGCTTTTTTGGTTTTTAAAATTTTATAATGACCGAAAACAAGTTTACCAAACACATACTTTTGTGATCATTATATCTTGTTATTTTGGAGATTGCTTCCTATATTTATGAGGCCCCTCTATGATGTGTTATATGCATTCCTCATTTTTATGCCTTTTTGTTCTTTTACGAGAGCTGTCAATCCTTTGTGATCAACTAAATTGCTCTACAATTGAGATATCGTTTGTGAATTCTTAGAGAGGCTGATATGACGAAAGAACGTATTGAGAAACTTCTGAAGGCAGGAGCTAATGTTGTCCTGACTACTAAAGGGATTGATGACATGGCACTCAAGGTAAGAGTCGCAATTTCGCTGTTCCCAATTTCTTTTAGCAATGCACTCCTGCTTTGGCCTTGTCTATTTCATAGTAGTAAGCTATTAGGTTCTCCTGCATGACTGGCTAGCCTTCTCTGTTTATCTTATCTGGGATGATAGCCTGACCATTAGATATGCTTTTAATAAGTTTATATCATTTATTTCTTTCAGTTTTATAATTGGTATTTTGTTATTCAGGATCAGGTAGAGTTTTATTTGGTTGAGGCATTTGATTTTGCGAATGCCAGAACCTTGGACACCTTGAGATTAGGGTCATATTTTTGGAATACTGATTTAAATTTAAAAACTATTAGGTTCTCCTGCATGAGTGGCTAGCATGATTTGGTTGAGGTGTTGATTTTGTAAATGAGAGAACCTCGACACCTTGAGATGAAGGTCATATTATGGGAACAATGTTTCATTGACCGAAAACTATTCTTGAATGCTGTCGGCAATGAGTCGATTTCGAATGCTATTTTTTTGCTTTAAAGTGCATTTTATTGACAGTAGATTTAGGTCACGTGCATTACACATGGACATGAAAGGTTTTAAAAAACAACAAAATCATTTAATACTTTCTTTGTGTAAATTATTCAATACTTAAAAAATAACAAAATCATGTTGAATTGGAAATTGAAAAAAATGACAAAACATCAATAAATAATATAATGTTTGTTGAAAGGCCAACAACAAACTGAAGTTGGACTTCTTCAATGTAAATTGCTGATACCTTTGTCGCATAAAAATCTCATTATATATGATTTCTTCTTTATGAATGGTCTTTTGTGAGTTCTTGTAAAGAGTGGATTCAGTCTTTGGATCCCAATGATCAATCTTTTTATAGTTGTATTGTTTTGTGTTTTTTTTAACTGTTTTCTTTTTATCAACACTCTTACCTTTACTGATAAAAAACAATTTCTTTATGAGTGGCATAAACATTAATGGTCTAAGCTTTCTGAAATACCTCCTGCATATTGAAATGCAACAACTGTTGACTTATCATTGCTGTAGTTTACTAGTGGTGTATAGAACTATCGTTTATTAAAATATTGCTCATAATATTGAATTCAAAGGGAAGAATTGATGCAATTACTCAGTGTTTAAATTATTGCTTTGTAATGTAAATGTAGGAAGAAAAAATTAAGAAAATTGAGCTTGTATTGTCCCCGAGGGATGGCCCAGTTGGTTGACAGCTTGGGGCCTGTTGGCATGCTTCCTCCAGGTCTCTGGTTCGATTCCCTCTGCTGATGGTTAAAAATTGAACACCCTTTGATGTCTTCTAGGTCTGGGGGTAAGGACGCCTGAAAGACTCACCCAGTTTAGTGTCTGGTTGGGGCGGTTCAAAGGGCTGGTTCCGTGCGGGGTTTTGGGTTCTAAAAAAAAGAAAAGAAAATTGAACTTGTATTAGAATGGCTCTAACCTCTGTTTATTTTAGCTTTGCAACGGTAGCAACTCTGGACTCACTTGAGTGATATTGCTGTTAGTGTTGATGTCAATTGAATAATTAATTATGGGTTTTCGTATTATTAACAACAAATAGTTATAAAAATATAACAATTGTTTGCTGATAAAAATATTATAACAATTGTTGTAACATTTGGATTGTTTTGAAACAATTGTAATTAGTTTAAAATTAATTCAAGAATTTTATATTAGAAAAATAAATGTTATTACAAATCAAAAAAAAAATTCTGGAAAAGATGCAAAACGCTTGAAGAACAATTAGACTCAGGCGTGTTGAACAAGTGTCCTTCAAGCTGATTTTGTTTCCTCATAAGAAGTATCCAGATGCGACAATGTATAGTAGGCGGTCTGGCCCCATGATCCAACAACCGATGACGTGCACTCTTTAGAGAAGAACCATGAAAACCATACACCACATCCAGCTTGAGGAATAAGGAGAAAATTTGATTTGTGAAACCACACTTTCGTAAGAAATGATTTTTATAGCATAGTCCAAATATCAAATAGTGGAAAAAATTGTTTATATAGCGGTAAAAAGGTAATAATGTTCTATTATTATATTTTGAATCGAACTAAATTTGTTATAATAACACATTTGGCAACTCATAAATGATTAAACCCATCGTTTGAAGTTTTAAAATGTCATTTAATATGTATAACACAAAATTAAAATGGGAACGCATTTTTCTTTAGGGTAAATTACACCAAACTCCTCTGTGGCTAGCTTTAATTACACAGACACTCTAAGTTCATTTTACCTACAAATAAGTCCATACATTTTTTTTCCTCAAATAGTCTAATTGCTTACATTTTTTGTTAGAAATTCACATGATAGGTCATTATTATTCCTAGTTTATTTGCTTACATACGATAACTTGTATATATCAATGCTTGATAATATGAATTTCTTACAAAAAATGTAAAAGTTGTCAGGATATTTTTTAGAACAAATTGTATGGACTTATTTGTAAATAAATGAGGCTAGAGGAGGTGTCTGTGTCGGTGTTAAATCTAGAGCGGGCGTCCGTGTGATTAAGGCAAACAAGAGAGGTTTGTGTAATTTACCATTTTCTTTAAAAATGAATATATCATGGACTTAGGTTTCCGTAATTGCTAATATGTAAATTGCAATTCATAGGTTCATTTTAAATTTAATTAATGAATTATTTGAAGTTTTTAATAAAAGATTATAATATGACTGTTTGATTACCATAACAATTATTGTGAAAATAAGAACTTTGTTAGCTGCATTTGAAATATAACAGTCATACACAAGTTAATGATTTCAATTCCCTTTGTACTTCTTTCAGTTTTATGACAATTGATTTGCTAGAATTGATGATAATTGATTGTCAAATTAATCAGAGGTTTTGGCATTTTAGGAATAATGCTTTTATTATTGAATTGTCCAAGAAAGTTTTCAGTTGTATGATATGATATGCACTTAGAAAAAAATGATATGATATGATATGGTGTCCATATCTGAACTTGAATTCCAAAAATTTCTTACAAATTTCAATTACTTTTAGAAGTTGGGTAAATAGGATATTTTTACATAAATTTTGCTAGACATATTGTCTCATGATTATTTCTTTATTCATTTTCCAACTGTTTTGATGTATAGTCAATTTGACAAATTTATAAGCACGTGAGTATGTCTTAATTTGATTTACTCTATCTAATTGTTTCTTCATATTTCAGTATTTTGTGGAGGCTGGTGCGATAGCTGTGAGGCGCGTGAAGAAAGATGATATGCGGCATGTTGCCAAGGCGACTGGAGCTACTATGGTATGCTGAACTATGCTTTATGATGATATCAACTATCCAGATGCGTTATTACTTGCTCTGGTAACTTGGTAGTAGTAATTTTTATCAGTACTTTGATAATGGTAATTAATCGATTTATTAGCAGTTTGTGCATGCTCCACAACATTGTTTCAATGGGTGTTCTTCACAGCATAAATCTGTTCTATTATTTCAGATGATATTTATTTATTAATTTTTTAAGAGGAAGAATGCACCATGTGGATAATTGCCTTTAAAGACCTCAAATTAGGGTTGAGATTTTCTCATATATATGTGTTGAAACTTTTTCCATGCTGAAACCCTTTGTTTTACCACACTGTTAAGCGTTCTAAAGATGTTTAGCTACTGGGATACATTCAAATTCGTATAAGTTATGCATAAAATAATCCGAACTGTTGTAAATTATAGGGTTCAATTGTACAATCCCCTTTGATTTTCTCTACTAGACTATACAAGTTCCTTATTCTTGTATGATGATTCTTATAAATGCTCTGTTTCTATCTTATTTGGTTTCTGAACATAATCTCCTTAAAGTTCTAATTATTATGTCCTGAAAAGAACTCGTTGTTATTCCGCTAGAGTGCTTAGAAAACTTTTTGCTGCCCTTATCTTTGGTTCTCTTGTAATGGTCTTACTCTGTTATGTATGGTTTTGGCTATGGTGCTGTGGCTATAAATTTATGTCCCTGAGTACATCAAGAATTAAATTTTCCATTTTTTGGCTACACATTTTTTTGGTTGTATTAATTTATGTTTACGGTGTCTTACGAATTGGTGAGTTTGAGAAGTAATCATCTGCTTCATGTTCATAAATTTCTTTCCTATTCATGGGGCTACAGGTTTCGACATTTGCTGACATGGAAGGGGAAGAAACATTTGAGCCATCATTTCTTGGATATGCAGATGAGGTGGTAGAGGAGCGCATTGCTGATGATGACGTAATAATGATAAAGGGGACCAAAAATTCAAGTGCGGTGCGTGATTTTATTTAGTTCATCAATATTTTTTTTCTCGGTAAAAAGTGTATTAATCACAAAACCCTAAGAGGGGTAAGTACAACCTAAGTTTCCGTGTCTATCATTTGAGAGAGACATCCTTTCCACTCCTTAAGAATACTAAGAGAAAAAAGTAAAATGTACAATGTGAGCTATTAGAGCCCTCAAAAGTTATGTAATCTCTCTCCCACCATATAGACCAAAAAAAAAAAGATCCGAAGGAAAAACTTTTTTCAAAAGTGGTGTTCATAACGAAATTAGTGATCACCCACTGTAACTCTACTCTTCCTTACAGTCCCAAATCTTTGTACTGAAGGTAGTGTTGAAAAATATGATCATTCAACTCATCCTCTTGCTGAAACTGTTAAATCTAGTTGCATTTGATTCTTTTGAAAACACTTTACGTTAGGTTGTGAGTGTAGTTGTGTTATGACCTGTCATTTAGATATAATTTATAACGAACAAAGTTGAATTGATATAGTTGAATAAGTAGATGTAAACTTTCTTGTATCACTTTGGGTAAAATTATGAGGACAAACTTGTTTACCTTGTCTGATTCTCGTTGACATTATTCTTCTCTAGGTTTCGTTGATTCTTAGAGGTGCAAATGACTATATGCTTGATGAGATGGAAAGAGCCCTTCATGATGCCTTATCTATTGTCAAGAGAACCCTTGAATCCAATACGGTAAATTTTTTGGCACTTTGCTGATTGTGGTTCCTTTGTTCCTCCTATCCTTTGTTCAAAATATTTTCTTTAAAATGTAGATGGCTATCCAAGTTTATGAAACTTTGACATGATATTAAATCTTCATGTGCTGGCTTTGCTTTAATGTATTTCTACCATCTGAGCTTTGGGGATTTTGTTCATAGTTTTGGATAATAGTATTTACTACATTGCCATTTTAAAAATTCTGCTATAAAAATTTCACATAGAAAGTAATGTTGTTGCAGTAGAATTTGAACACATCAATTACCTGGGGGTATTAATGAAAAATGTGCTCATTGCCTTGATTCTAGATTCAACTAGGCATGTCAATAACTTTTGGAGATGGGATAAGAAATATGGAGTAGTTAAGGGCAATATTTATCAGTTGAGCCTGACTTATCTGTGCGATATTTACCACTTTTATATATAATTAATTATTGCTTTGATGATAAAGGTGGTAGCTGGTGGGGGTGCAGTTGAGTCTGCCTTATCTGTGTATTTGGAGTACCTTGCTACAACTTTAGGCTCCAGGGAACAGTTGGCCATTGCCGAATTCGCTGAATCTTTATTGATTATCCCGAAGGTTTGGTGATACAAAAGCATGATACGTTACCCTTTTTATTATGTATAGGAATACCATTGGTCACATGTATATGTTGCAGGTGCTTGCTGTCAATGCTGCTAAGGATGCCACAGAGTTGGTTGCAAAACTACGAGCTTACCACCACACAGCTCAAACGAAGGCTGAAAAGAAGCATTTGTCTAGGTAGCTCAATTGCTACTACCTTTTGTTTGTTTGTTGTTTCAGATAGCTAGCACGTAAATAGGGTGAGTTTAGGAGAGCTGTGTTTGAAAACACTTAAATTCGTTCAAAAACATTACTTTAAGTCGCATTATTTAACAATTTTTTTAAGCGAGAAACACATATCCTAGTGTTTCCTAAAATATTTTCAAATACAAATAAATACGCTTCAAAAGTCATTCAAGTGCCTTAATGATGGATATGAAATGACTGTTAACTAAAATAGTGTTATTTGAATGTATAAAAACGTTTCTAGTCACAAGCACTCAGAAACACACCCAAGCTCCTACATAGAACGTTATATTTAGCTGAAAATTTTTGCTATAGAATTTACCTGCAAAAGCCAGGTTATGGGATTCCAACCAATGGAGGTTGAAGTCATATTAATGACATTTGTTATGGTTTCGTACTTACGCAGGCATAGTCCTAAAGTCAAAGTTTTAATATAATTATGGTTTAGTACTTGGTCCAGTCGGCAGTTTTCCATATCATGTCTCATGGATTTCTCTATGCATATGTTCTTACTAATTTTTCTCTTCTTTAATTGCTTTTGCATTCTCTTTAACTCATTTGCAGCATGGGACTTGATCTATCAAAGGGAGCTATCCGTAACAACTTAGAAGCCGGAGTCATCGAGCCTGCAATGAGCAAAGTGAAGATAATTCAGGTAATAATCAAGCATTTACATCAAGTCAAGTAATAGTTTCCAAGGACTTCTATGTACAATCAAGACAGCCTTCTAAATTGGAGTTCCCTTATAATTGCAGTTTGCAACTGAAGCAGCTATAACAATTCTTCGAATTGACGACATGATCAGGCTTGTCAAAGATGAAAGTCAGAATGAAGACTAGGGTGGGTGATAGATTTTGGTGAACTTTAAGTCGTAGTGTTCGGGAAAGAGGGTTTTTGTGGTTTTGGTGATAGTAAATTTTGGAAACTAATTGTGTGGTTTCAATTTATATGCATTTTTTCATGGCAAATTGATATTTTAATTGAACATGTAGAGAATCTTGGTGATTTCGTTTCTATCAATTTATAACGGCCACATGTTTTCGAGTATGCTTTTTTATTTGTATTATATTGCAAAATCATGAGTCCACTTGGTGTTTTGTAACACATTCTTTAGACAATTTTTTAAGCCTATCTGATACTGGATTTGCTTCTCATCTTCCCATGATATCCTCGTACATGAAAATCAATTTACTCAATAATGTAGTGTGTGAAGTCAACCGATTGTATTTACTAATTTAAGGTGATAATTATCTTAACTAATGGGAATTAAAATTAAGATAATTATCAACAGTCCATTTTAAAGGTTTACGTCGTTTTAATGTAGCATTTTCTTCAGATAAGGTGTCTGCAGTTTTATTTTAAATGGTTAATGCTTAATCTTCAATTGAGATCATTAATTATTTTTATTACTACATGGGTATTCTAGATGTTTAAATGTAGGTTGAAATATATTTTCCTGACAAACTTTTTTGCTTATTTGTGCCAAACATGTAATACACTTAACCTAATTACAAAAATTATGGACAAATATATTTCTACTTATAGATTTAAAAGTTGTACTTAAATAAGCTATAACTTACGGTTATTAGTTAAACAACACATGCTTTGGCGGTGGACCGTACAATTACTTCTAATTTTGTTTAGGAAAACATATAAATTAGTTAAGAATTTAGCTAATATGAAAAATAAATATAAAAAATATTATTTTTTGGGTAAAAAACAACTTATACACATTATAGCTTGCAATGATAAAAGAGAATTTTGATCGTCTGCCCCATGATCATGTACCTATTTCCTGTCCCTATCTTAATATCGACACACCCTTTATATTTTATTTTGAGGGATGCAACGCACGAGGAATGCTAGCAACATTCATTTAAACAGTTATTTGAGCACTTTTACTTTAAAAATTTACCACGTGTCATATTGTTTTAGAGGGATGCTAGCAACACTTATTTAGACAATCATTTTAATACTCACACTCTAAAAGCTTGCCACGTGTCATATTTTTTTCCTATGATAAAAGCGGTCAAGATTAACTAACAATTTTTTTTTTTGGACAAAGAAATCTGTATATTAAAAGAAATCAAGGAGGTTTAAAGCCTCCAAGATCAAAATTCTGATCATCTACAACAAGACTGGAAACAAAAGATGGAATACAGGAAATATAATCGCACAAAATTGACTAACATTGGGGTATGCATTTTGATAGTATTTACAAGTTTATCATCAAATGTTCTTTTTCCCCAGGCAGATAACATTTTTCTAAATTTTGATTTTAGCAATTAACCTTCCACAATAATCAAACAACCATGATAAGAAGCGACAATTATAGTGTACGGTTATTTTGTAAATACTAGTTGTAATCCCGTATGTTTCACGTGTGGATTAATATTTTAAGAACATATTTGAGTTTAAAATTATTAAATATGAATAATATCATATCAAATACATTTAAATGATAAATACAACTAATATTTAGCAATCAATAAATCAAGACTTATACAATGATTGTTTGATGAATTTGTATACCCTAATAAATCATATATATGTAAATATGTAAATGAAATAATATAACCTCTAAAAAGTGATGATTACACAATATTACATTTCAGTGTTATTTGAACTTCTATCACTAAATCACTACCTGACATTTTCTTACTAAATTGTTAGGAATCATGATTTAACTAACTATTCGAGCATCAACTATAATGGAGTTTTGTCTTAATCGAAGTAAAAATTATAAAAGAATGTAAATGTAGATAGAACAAATGTAAATTTTTTGATTTTATAAGAAGTTAGTATAGTTTAATTATATGTCATTTTATGAGGAAGTTTTGAATTAAATTATAAATAAGAGAAATATTGATGATGATAGATTCTGGTTATTTATATTAGTTAAATATGTTAAAATTTCACTCAAAAAAATAATAATTTTATTTATGAATTATAGTTGTTCATTGCGTAAGAGTAAATTTATTGAACATGATTGTAATCGGCTAAACCGTTATTGTTCCGGATAAGATAATGATTCTTAACTGTATCTTAAGGAAAAAAAAATAAAGGTTGTTTCTCGTTATTGAAAATTTGAGTTAAGATGACAAGTTGAACGATCACAATCGTGCAGTTGTATGTGACCGCTCATGTAAGATTCAACAATTATTTTTATCATGTCTTGTATCTAAAAAAAAGGTGTCTTAGTGTGATTTAAATTCTTAGAGGTTAAATCAATATTACCTTTGTCAGTTATATAGATATGTATATTCATAAATTGATATAACCAATAGAAAAACATGAATATGGATAAGAACAATAAATATATTCTAACATATACAAAATAAATATTCATGCACATTGTATTTTCGTAGGTTACTATCTCACTTGTATTTTTTTTTATCTTTTTTAACGAGAAGAATAATAATTAGATTGATTTGTCAAAATAAATATTTTATATCTTTGTATATTTTAATTAATAAATTTAGTGCGGTAGATTTAAAATAACATAGAATTGAGTAGATTTATTAAATATAGATAAATAGTCAATTAAGTTCACACTACAATGTCATTAAGAATGACAATTAAGGATTAATAAGAGAATTATATGAACAAAAAAGTCTAATTTTTTTTTTTAATTTTGACACTTTTATATATGTTATAGATGAATAGGTTTTCGCGTGATAAACCTGAACTTGTTTTATTTCTACAGCCGTCATTTATTGGCCACAGAAAAAGAAAACTCTCATACCTTCATCATGGATTCCTGTGCAAAGGTTGATGATAAGTACAAAAGCATACTAAGTAAAATCCTTGTAATGTATATGATCGCTATTAAAATAAGCCAGAGTTATTTCTGTAAGAAATTGTTCTTAGTTATAAATTATTGATAGAAGGTAAACACAAGATTACAAAATGAGATTAAAAATCATATTTAGACTCAATAAAAATTAATGAAAACTTATAGACACATTAATGATGTGTGGGGCTTATATATAGTTGAAATAAAGACTATGTGAGAACCACTTAATACAAAACAAAACAGAAGTATAATGTGTCTTTAACTATCACTTGTGAGTTCCAAAAACAAACTATCACTTGTGAATACGTGATTCGAGAGAGTACAAAAAATTGTGGTAATCAAAGGGTACCACAATTTTGTTCTCAAGTAGGCCTGTGCTTAACCATTTTTTCTCTTTACACAAATTACTCGATTAATTTCAAATAATAATTTTTCAATTGTTATATTTTTACTTATTATAATTCTTGTGCAAAAATTATATTTTTTTTATTTAATCAATTTCTCTCGGCATGATTATTAATTCTTTTTTTAATTGTTTGTGAATTCTCTATAACGCTAGAGCTTTAGAAAAAGAAAACAAAATGGTTATTATTTTTTAGACTTTTTTTATGTAATTCTTTTTCTCATATTCATTCCATTATTGATATATGCAAGGTGAGAGATTTAACAGTAACACGAACAAATGCGTTAAAGAGCTTGTTTGAATAATGCTAATTACCTATATCAACACAAGTGAAGCTTTAAAAGATTTGATGAACAATGACAAAATATTATTAATGATACTCATTGTTGTTTTAATTATTTTAGTACTTTATCCAAAACATATTTGTTGATGCGAAAAATATGTCAACATCGACCGTCGAGAGTACCGTCACATGCCGTTTGATTATTCATCTAGGGGTTTGTAAAAATCATGAAAGCAGTAAGCAAGGCATCGGAGTGGTGCCCCATCTAATGCACTCCGGCGATCAAGTCAGTAAAGTGTTTAGAGAAAAGTAACAGTGTGAAAAATTACTTACTGTTTAATGGAGATCATCATATATTAATAATGGTTTTCGATATCAGTCAAACGTCCATGTTCAGACGGGGTGTGCACGGGACGGGACAATTTTTGAGCATTTTTGTTCGTCCTGATCGGGATGGGACAATTTTTTTAAGTCTCGTCCCGTGTTAAGGGAAAATTCCGAGCAGGATGAGACGGGGGTCGGGATGGGAAGGGACACGTATCTTGCGTAAAAAAAAGTAAAGCTTAAAAATTAAAATTGGTTTAAAGTTTAAAAGATAAAAATGTTAAAAACAAAAAAATTAAGGGTCAAATTTTAGAAAAAAAAATATTAGGTTATTTATGAATTATCGGGACAGGATGGGACAAGTCGGATAAAATTTTTTGTCCCGTGTCCCATCCCACCCCAAACGGGACAAACAAATTTTCTCTCGTCCCCTCCCGAACGGGACAAACAATTGTCCCATCCTGTCCCGCCAAGAGTAAAAATCTCATCCCATCCCGCTCGGTTCGAGATGTTTTTCTGGGCGGGGTGGGTTTTTCAGGACGGTTGCACAGCCCTAGGTTCAGTGTATCTTTTTCTGTATTCTGATAAGGAATGGAGATATTTATGGAAAATATTCTCTGATCAGGATATTTTAGTTATCATCGTATCATCTTTAACAATCATTGAAATTGCCTGATAGATTTGATGTGTGCCTATCATTTCCTTGTCTGACTGATTATTATATATTGTCATGAAAGGAAAATGATATTGGCTATCTCGAGTAGCCACGATCCTAGTTGAGGTCGTGCCCATCAGTTTGGTCATGGAGGGTACCTCGGTCATGGAAGAGTCATCGGTTTGTACTTAATATGGACTCTACCCGAGAAATGAAAGCATTGGGCCTTGTTCAGAAATATTATTAATGGGCTTTAGCCCGGGTGTTTTTTTTTCCCTTACACTTTACCCACACTTCTTGAGTCTGGAGCATAGTGATAGAGTCAGGAAGTATGTTATGGAGGGAGCCATGAGCTTTTACTCAATACTTTGTCTTTGCTCTTAATCGAGTGTTAAGCATATGTTAGCGTTGAGATCGTCAAACAGTAGAATTTGTGTCCAAATATCTAAGTATTTGTTGCTGGTTCGTGATGGAGTTTCAGAGCATCTTGTGACTGAGATGAGCTTTCTTCATACTTGACCATGTATCGAGTACATTAACTTGGCATCTCATGTCGCGCGGCGGACGATGGAGTTATTACACTCAATGTCATGCTTCTCGAGGGTTCTTCTTGCCATCTAGAGTTACATTTTCAAACATTAAGATGTGGCTGGGAACCGAAGATTTTTTATGCTTTGGTTGTTGACTCTTCCTTGTAACTCAATGTCTGAGTTTATTGGTCTGTCCTAGACACGTAGTGGTTCGACTGTCTAAGTCGTTCATTTTTTATTTGAAATTTATAATGATTTTGTAGTTTGGCACAACGAGTGTCTTTGCGCTAGCCTTAAAAAAATCGAACAGTTCTTTTCTTGGAGAACAAATGACTTTTGAGTATCTATGAAGTGATGCGCCTATTATCGTGCCTTGAGTTTGACAATATTCTTGAGCTATTAAAGGTCTTTAGCTTCAGGTACCTTAGTCATCTATGTGGCGTAAAGTAATATAGTCATATGGGTGACTAGAGGTACTTAGCCATCTGTGTGACTTAAAGTTCCATAGTCATCTGGGAGACGTTGGGTGTTATAATCATCTGCGTGTCTTTGGATCTAATATAGTCATCTGGGTGACTTTGTGTACCTTAGTCATCTGTATGACTTGGAATATCATAGTCATTTGTGTGCTTCGAGTGTATAGTCATCTATGTGACCATCATAGTCATCTAGTGACTTCAGGTACCATGGAATACTACAGTGGTCCTTTTATCTTATGTGAGGTTTTTTTTCTCCTATTCGTCTTAGGTAAGTTATGAGGTCTTGGCGACTGTGACCATTATCAAGGTACTTCGTCCCAGCATCTCGTGTACTTAGGTGTCACGGAATATTGTCATGGTCTTTTGCCCTAGGTAGGGTCTTTTTCCAAATCATCTTATGCGATAAGGATGTCTCCTTTGACCGTCACCCTGGGTGATGTCTTTCTTCTGAGGGTTCTTTGACCTCGGGTGCCACATGATACTTCTGTGGTCCTTTTACAGTATGTAGGGTCTTTCTCCGGATCATCCTTACTGATCAAGAGGCCTCGTTAGGCCGTCACCTTGGTTGAGGTCTTTCGTCTGATCATCTCGTAAGCTCGCGTGCCACGAGATACTTTCGTGGTCCTTTTGCCCTATATAGGGTCTTTCTCCGGATCATCCTTAGTGATCAGGAGACATCGTTAGGCCATCGCCTTGATTAAGGTCTTCCATCTGATCATCTCATGTGCTCGGGTGCCACAAGATACTTTCGTGATCCTTTTTCCCTATATAGGATCTTTCTCCAGATCATCCTTAGTGATTAAGAGGCCGCGTTAGGCAGTCTCCTTGGTTGAGGTCTTTCATTCAAGCATCTTATGTGCTTAGGATAGCTCCTTCACAGAGCATTCTTTGAATCATTCCTTCAATTTTAGAACTTTGCTATGCCCCATACTTGTGTCTAGCTTGAGACTCTCTGTTGACATGCGGGCAAAGCTTCATTGTTTGATGTCCTAAATGGGAAGTGCATCGCCCTTTCGGTTATGGTCTCCTCTGATGTTTGGAGTATCAATCCGGCTTTGTTCTGCATGCGTTTGCAAAACCATCCACGTTGAGCGCCCATTCCATGTCTGATTGTTCTTTCCCCATTCCTCTATCAATCGTGTCATCTTGAATGACATATTCTGTACGGCCTGACTCCTCTTTCTCTTAGGGTTGTATCATCTCTACCATAAAGTCAGCTAGTGCTTGAGCCTTGATTGTGGTCCAAGGTTCGTATCATATGTCAAACTCCCCCAACGCTTCCATCGTCTTTTGCATGTACTCTTGGAACATTTTGTTGACTAAACGCTGATAGGCGGTTCATGAGTTCTTCAGTCTGAACGACATGACTTTGTAGCAATAAGTCCTCATCTCAATCACAAAGGTCGTCTTCTTTGGGTCTGATGGATGCATGAGTATCTGATTGTACTTGGATAAGACATCCATGAGACTGAGCATCTCATGCCCCATTGTAGCATCAATCAATTGATTAATTTTTTAAAGAAGGAAGTTGTCCTTCATGCATGCTTTATTCGGGTCATTGAAGCCTATACAGGACTTCCACTTTTCGCTCTTCATCTTTTCCTTTACCATGTTGGCCAAAAAGTCTAGGTAGTGGATCTCTCAGATCTCAATAATTATGCTTGCTCTCTCACAGGAGCGTTTGTGTAATATATGACCTTTCGGGTCTTATTTTATGTCTCACATGAGCATTTGCATAATTTGTGACCTCTCTAGTCTTGATAATTATGCATGCTCTCTCATAGGAGCACTTGTGCGATCTCAGATCTTGATAATTAAGATTGCTCCCTTAGGGGAGCATCAACGTAATCCATGACCTCTCAGGTCTTGGTAATTATGCTTGCTCACTTGTGGAAGCATTTGCAAAATCTGTGACCTCTCAGGTCTTTGATAATTAAGATTGCTATCTCACGGTAGCATCTGCATAATCTATGACTTCTCGGGTCTTTGATAATTAAGATTGTTCTCTCGTGGGAGCATCTGCGCAATCCGTGACCTCTCAGGTCTTGACAATCATATTCGCTCTCTCGTGGGAGCATTTACGTAATTTATGACCTTTCGGGTCTTTGCAATCATAATTGCTCTATCATGGGAGCATTTTTCCTGTTTTAACCGCACTTATATGCTCCTAGGGGATTTGCATCGTACTTTTATTTTTAGTTTATTACCCTTTATTAAGCGGGCCCAAGCGATTCATAGAACTCGTGCTAAGGAATTATGGTGATATAATTAAGAGATTATGAGACTTTATATTATGTCCTAGGATCTCGTTGCTTATAATGACTTCTTGCTTAATATCATACTAAAATAAAGTGCATTTAAAAAATATTCTGAAGAAGTAAATTGAGCATAAAAAATAAACAACGCACCTAAGAAATTTAATAGATATCATTTATGTGACTCTTGATTTTGGGAGAATAAAAATCTAAACTAATGCGAATCCGAGCGTTATGGTCTGCGTCCGAATCTTGAAACTTATCCTTGTCTAAGATGCTAAATAATATTTATTGTATTATTTTCCTAAAAAATTTAATGAGATCATCGATGTGACTCACGATTTTGAGAGAATAACAAATTTAGAATGATGTTGATCGAAACTGTGTGGTCCGCGTCCCGATCTTGAAGCTCACTCATGCCTAAGATATTAAATAATATTGATACAAATAATTACATTATTCTCTTGACATTAATAGCACATTAAATAGTGTAAATTAATTAAAGAGAATTTTACAATAGATAATAATAAGTAAATAAATTGCTTGATAGTAAAATTAATGATAATAATTATTGTGCGTAAATAAATCTTCTCTTGAATTTATATTTATTATGTATTTACTCTGTCATTTTTTGTTCATTCATTTACGTTGAGGAGCTGATGTGGGCCATCTGGAAAAGGGAACATGTGTTGGGATGCCTTTGAGGGCTTCATGGGGTGTAAAGGCCATGGAAGAAAGGGGCCAACGCCAAGCCTCGGGTCAGGCCTGCTCGCATGTCGAATTTGGGCGCGTGTTGTGTCTGGAAGTGGGTCACTCGGGTCGCACATAGGCCTGGGCTGGAGTTCTCATAGGGTCCTTGCGTGGGCCTGGTTTAAGCTTTCTTCTCTTCTCCATGGGCCATTGCGGCAATCCTTTTTGGGCTCCCTTTCATGGATCAACGGGTTATGTACTGGTAGGTTAACCCAGTAATCTGAAAGCGGGTAGAGATGAAGACCACCGGTGTAGGCGGTGCGTGGAGACACGGGCGGCCGCATCCGACATCCTCTCATGGCCAGAAATTGCTCCATCTTGACAGAAATCTTTGTCTGAACATCTTTTCGGGCGTTTTGAAGTCTGAAAACGTTCCATTTTACGTAGATCTGAGATTCCATGTTCTACAACGGAGGAGATTTTTTTCCGTCATTCTTCATGGCGATTTTGAGCTTGAAAGTCCTTCATTTTGCGTAGATCTGAAGCAAAAAAATTATCTTTTCCTTTATTGTAGATTTAAGTTACGTGTTTAGTAATGGAGGAGATTTTTCTCCTCGACTTTCATGGCGGTTCTTGGCCTGGACAAGGCCTGACGCCATTGTAGGTGAAGCCGCGAGTGTGTTCGGCGACAGATCGCGTGGCTGCAGTTGACGATGGTGGCAGCTCCACGGAGGTTCGAGGCTTTCGACGATGGTGGCAGCTTCGCGATTCGAGACTTCAGGCGACAACATCGTTGCTCAATGACAATGACAATATTCAACGGTGGGCTGTCAACGTGCGACGATGAAGTCAACAGCTGTTCTTTGGGCAATAGCGATGATACGCTGATCCCAATATTCATCTCCTTCATGATTCTTTAACCCGTTTTGGATCATTTTCACCATTGTTATGACCATCGTGGCGATGGATAGAATTTTTTGATCAATTTTGAAAAAGAGAGATCTATGTTTTCAAAGAGCCGCCAAGCTGTTGATGCGAAAAATAAATAAGCATTGATTGTTGAGAGGACCTCTACATGTTGCTTGATGATTTATCTAGGGATCTGTAAAAATAAAAAATGATCGTGAAAGGAGTAGGCAGAGCACCGAGGTGGTACTCCGCTTAATGCACTCTGACGATCAAGTCAGTAGAGTGTTTAAAAAAAGGAACAGTGTGGAGAATGACTTAGTGTTTAATGGGGATCATCATATATTAATAATGATTTTTTTATATCAGTCAAACGTTGAAGTTAGTGTATCTTGTTCCTTATTCTGATAAGAAATGGAGATAGTTATGGAGAACATTCTATGATCAGGATAGTTTGGTTATCATCTTATTTTTTTAACAATCATTGAGATTGCCTCATAGATTTGATGTGTGCATATCATTTCCTTGTATGACTGATTATTATATATTATCGTGACAAGAAAATGATATCGGCAATCTCGAGTAGCTACGATCCTAGATATAAGATTACTTCATCATCTGTGTGACCTCGTTAGTGTAGGGTGGGGTCGTGTCCATCGATCTGGTTGTGCAGGGTGCATCGATCATCATGGTGACTTCAGTCACGAAGGGACTTAATATGGGCTCTACCTGTGAAATGAGAGTATTGGGCATTATTCATAAATATTATTAACGGGTTTTAGCCCGAGTGTTTTTTCTCCTCTACAATATTTATATCTTTGATTTATTTATAAATAAAGTTTTTTATTCGTTGAATGTAATTTCTCTCTATTTTTTTATTGAAATTGGCAAAAACCAAGACTACTCGTTAAGTAAAAGATCAGTTACAATGGGAGAACCGAATCCTGCCATAGAATAGAATTTTGGACCGAGAGGCCATACCGAGCGAGCCAATGGGCTACCTCGTTGAAAACACGAGGGACATAAGAGAATAAAGGCCTAAATTTATAAGGTAAAAGAGAATCACTTAGAAACAATTAGACCTAGCTCGGAAGCAATCTCCCTGTTGGAATTTAAAGCATTAATAACAAAAAGGGAGTCATTCTACGAAGTGAGGGAGGGGGTAAGTTCCATTGTAAGATGTAACTTCACTACTATTAATTAATTATTTTGATTTATTTTCAATTATTTTGATTTATTTACAAAAATTAAATGGACGTAATAGAAACTAAAAACAGAAAAAAGAAAAATTAGGGATTGATTCTACTTTTTTAATTAGTTTTGTTAAAGAGTTTTTTTTTTTATGTTTTGCACAAATGGCCGAAATCTATCATATTTAAATTAGGTGGCTAAGATACTTTTTGTTATTTTACTATTCTACCCTTAGTATAATTGATTTTTGTTTTAGGTATCTCTTTCGTTCTCTTCTTTACAGCTTCCCTTCATGTCTCGTAGTTTTAATATATTTCAAGTTTTATAAGTTTCACAAATTTCAATCTGAATCATAAATTCTAATCTTTTCTGATTTGTAACTTCTTCTTCAATTCATTATTTCTTCTTATCTATAACAGAAATTGTAGCTTACTTTTTTAATTTCTCTCTTCATGGCAACTGAACATTCGCGCAAAAAATGTTTGATTTTGGCAAATCTACATTGAGTGAATTGATCAACTATTTTTTATATCAGATTGCTTATAATCATATTTAAGTAAATTCTTGTTTCTTCTTCTTTTGTATGACATTCCTATTCCTTGTTTCAAATTTTGCACGACATTCTTGTAAAATTATTAAAGATTTTAGGTTTGCATATCATATATGATTTTAGATTTAGGGATTTTAAGTTCTATTTTATGTTTTCTACAATTTTTGGTTCTTGACACTGATAAGAATATATAATTTTTGTTTTATTTTTTTAGCTAAAACTTCAAATTTTTTTCAGCAAAGAATCTTGACGCATTAGATGATTACTCTGTTTTTTGTGTCATAGCATACTGTCTTAGAGTCTAAAATTATATTGTTATATTTTATGATTGTTCTTATTTTATACTGTTCAATTGTTTGTTTTATTTGTTTGTTTCTAGATATTTAATGGTTTGACTATTTTGATAATATCTTGTTGTTTGTGTGGTTGAATCATTTTTTGCAGATTTTTGTCATTCATGTTATATGGTATATGGCCGTATACAATATAGTAGATATTTATATACTGTGTTTATATATGGCATATACTTATTTATTGTTATGCTTTTTTTTAAGTTTGATGGTGAATATTCTCATAGTTATTTTTTATGATGGAAGGTGGGATGAATGGAGAAATTACATTGACTATAAGATTAAGCCATTGTTTGTCGTTAATGATGCATCGCATGATGTTTAACTCGTTTTAGTATCTCGTGCATTAGATGTAGATTCTAATAATTTGTGTTTGATGGTGAATATTGAATTTGGAGGATCAACTTCTAATTTTTTAGAGATTAGCTTAGATTCTAATGTTGAGTAGTATCTTACTTTGATGAGTAATGAGAAAGGGGTAAATTATCCATTAATTGTTACATCCTGCATTGGTAATAAGATATCTGATGTTGTTGTTAATGGTGGAATTTTATCATTATCAGAGGTCGGGTCTTCACCACATATGATTATCCACAATAATCCTTGTGAACCTTTATTTGTGGTATAGTAGATGTGAATAAGTTACTTCTTGGCTTTGATATACAAGAGAAGCTATTTTTCTGCTAAAAATATGAGTTGAAAAAGGTGCTGCACTTGATAGCTTTAAAGTGTAATTTTCAATTCATGACTAGCAAGTCTAATCGTGAAAATTATGTAGTTCGGTGTATTGTTAAGACTTGCCAGAAATTTGTACGTGCTTCACGTTATAGAGGTGGTGAAATTTGGTTTGTTAGAAAATATGTTAAGGATAACACTTGTTCGCTTGACATTGTCTAAAGTGATACCGTCAAGCTCTTTCGACAATTGTTAATGAGTATATAAAGGATAAGTATATGTGTGGAGTTGGTGATCGTACACAATCTAAGGATATTATTCATCATATGCGTGTAAAGAACGACATCAATATAAGTTATTATAAAGCTTGGAGGGTAAAAAATGGAGCTCTTGGTATGATTCGTGGATCTCTAGAGGAGTCTTATGCGATATTACCTTCCTATTGCTTCCACTTGCAGAAGAATAATCCCAGTAGGATAAACTATTAATTACTCTAAGTATGTGTATATATATTTACTGTTGTTATTCACTACGTTGTTACATATAAGTTTATGTGTTTACTAAATATTTTTTATATGTTTTTGGTAGTGTCACACATTTGCATACTTATCGTGAAGGTAGGCTAAACTATTTTTTCAGGGTTTTGGGGCCTTCTTTAAAAGGTAATCGTCATTGTTGACTTATTATAGGTGTTGATGGGACATTTTTTATGAATAAATATCATGGTACACTTCTGATCGCTTAAATGCTTGATGATAATGACCAAAATTTTCCATTAATTTTTGCGATTGTTGACTCAGAGAATAATTTGACTTGGGATTGGTTTATAGAGAAGTTGAGTTGTGCCCTTGGATATCGTGAAGAGTTGGTAATTATTTTTTATCGACATAATAACATCCCAAAGGCTGTTTTCAAGTATCCTTCAGATGCTCATCAGGCTATTGCATGCAACATCTGCTTAGCAATGTGAAGACGATATATAAAAGGTTCAAGCTAGATATTTTATTCTATAAATATGCAAGGGCATATAGGACTGTAGATCTTAAGTTGCATATGCTTTGTTTAGAAATCATCGTTCGGGTATGAGAAATGGGCTCGTGCATACTTTGTAAGACGCCGGTATAATTTGATGTTTTCGAACCTTGTGGAGACATTAAAATCTATTATAAAGGGTGTTAGATCGTTGCTTGTTGCTTGCCTTATTGAGTATATTCAAAAAAAGTTATGGTTATGATTTTATGATCAGAGGACTGCTTTTAGTTGTATGGTTACTTATTTGATGAAGGAAGTGGAGAAAGATCTACATGCTCAATTTGAGCTTGCCCATACCATGGATGTGAGATTTCTTACGTTAATGTTTCTTTTCTTTTTATTTATTGAATTCATATTTGATTACTTCTTTCATGATTTAGTACTAATTTTATCTTATCTTAATGTTGATTGTAGGTTTACATTGTTGTAGTTATGATTTTAGGATCAGAGGACTGCTTCTAGTTGTATGGTTACTTATTTGATGAAGGAAGCGGAGAAAGATCTACGTGCTCAATTTGAGCTTGCCCGTACCATGGATGTGAGATTTCTTACGTTAATGTTTCTTTTCTTTTTATTTATTGAATTCATATTTGATTACTTCTTTCATTATTTAGTACTAATTTTATCTTATCTTAATGTTGATTGTAGGTTTATTTTGTTGAGGTTAACATATTGCACTTGCAATATGTGACAGCTATATCAACTTTCTTGTTTTCATGTGTGTGCAACACTTATAAGGAGGAACTTCTCACTATATCCATATGCTTCAAAGTATTATATGAAAAGTGAGCTCGAAGCTACGTATGTAGCATCTGTTAACCCCGTTGATAATGAATGTGATTGGTCTATTTTTGATGATGTGAAAGATCAAAGGATTTTACCCCCACATGTGAAATGTTCTTCAGGTAGGCCAAAGAAGAAAAGGTACTTGTCTTTGGTGAAAACATGCCTAAAAATAGATGCAAAACTTACGGGGTTTTGGGCCATAATAAGAAGACTTGCAAGAATCTTGTTAAAGATAGCGATGGAGGTGATCGAAAAAAGAATCACTCGACATGATGTGTGTTGATGGTCATATTTTTAGTTTTGTTAGTAAACTAGTTTCGTATTGATTGGACGGTTTTGATTTTATTTTTTGGATACTTCAATTTTAGAATATGGATTTTATCCTTAGTTAGTATGATGTTTACTTTAGATTTTTTTTTTAATTTCAACTCAAACAGGTCAATGGCCAAGTGAATACTATGGATAGTGTTTATACACTCATAGGCACTCATAGTATATAATGATATAATTATAGTATAGTATTTTATGAATCATATAATTCCTCCTCATCATAGTCATTTATGTAATATTCAATAGAATTCTCTTTTTTGCTTGTTTTGACTTGTATATACTGACATATTCAATAGAACTTATATGTTGATACGAACATGTTAGGATAATTGAATACTATGGATAGTGATTATGTACTCATATTATATCATTATTTACTCAACTGTATATACTTCGTTAAAACAATCTATATCAAGGTAATTTTTCATCATTTTCACTTGTTTAACATTCAGATATTGATTTTCAATAAGAACTTATGTAGTGATTGAAACAGATTAAGATAACTGAATACTATAGGCATTGATCTTTTACACATAGTAAATTAGTGTTTTCTCACCTGTATAAACACTAATAAAACAATCTATATCACAGAAATGTTTTCCATTTTCAACTGTTTAACATTCAAGCTCCATCAAAATCTTTCAAATTCAGGGAAAAATCTGTCAGACTATCATCATCCTCATACCTATTCATATTCATCAACAACTAATTATAAAGTCATCCATTAAAAGAGCACACAAAGCTCTCCCTAGACGTTGATTTCATGTTCGAAAAGGCTTCATCTAATAAACTACCCTCGGGTAATGAGTATTTGTTGATCGATAAACAAGCTCCACAATTCAAACCAGTTACCAATGCAAACTCCTTAAGTCCAAATCTAATAACATGCCCTTCATTGTTGAAACACAACTCATCACTATTGTTACTAAAAAACTATCTCCTAGTTAAATGGAGTAACAACTGAGGAGGGATTTTAGCTAGTTTAATGTTCAAAACATTACCTAAACACGTTTTTCTAAATATATTCCTCTCTTCATGTGTCAACCAACATATTACTTGAGTCAAGTATTCTAGCTTGCTATAAATGTTTATTTTCTTGTTGGCCATCCATAGTTCAAGGGTACAAAAACTGAATAGTCCTGCAAAATAGTAAATAACAAGAATATTACATTAAACATGACAATGATATATATCTAATTGAAATATGTATATTAAAATATTGTTTTAATTTTTTTTACCTCATTTCCAGCTGCCGTCATTTCGTTGACAGTCTATTCTTGTGTGACATTGGGATTGGATCTGGCAGAATTTAGATGTTGAGAGCTTTCACCAGTTGAAGTGTTTTGAGCCTCATCTGATTCACTCTCTTCTATTTGTTGTAGCTTTCTTTTTGGTTCACGTCTTCTCTGCATAGTAGAAGTCCCAGTCAATTGTAATTTGTTCCTTCTCCTTAGTTGTTTCTAATAAATAAAAAAATTGCATTTAGTTATTATATATTGAAATCTGATTTCAATGACACTTATTCTATATGCAGAAATCAGTGTTGTGTACATAGTTACCTCTGATTCATCAATTGATTTACCTTTGTCAATTTGGTTCCTTATGTTTTTCTCATATTTTTTTTTACTATTTGTTTGTAGTTGTTTTATCCCTCATTATTTTTTGTTAAATTTTCAGATAATATATGCATGTTAACACAATGAACAATAGAGCAGTATGGTCATTGAAGTCACACTTATTAAATATATATATACACATATGTACTATCTACTGTTCTGTCATTCCAACATAATACTTCACATGTCAGTGTGCACATTTTAAGATACACTAACGCATGTTTACAGAATGAACAATAGGTAATCATGGTACATTGAAGTTACAATATATATATATATATATATCATTGACNTAATGCAAACCAGTAATGAACTTCAGTTTAGAATCAGTAACTAAATATACTGTAATGAACTTACGTAAATAAATGTAGAACGAAAATCGATAATCATGTGTATATAATGTAATATACCGTGATTATTAGAGATGGTCACGGTGGATTTGAGTTTGAACCTCTGTTTTAGAAATTTATTAAAGAAAATCAATAAGGAGCTTGAATTTACATGAGTAACGAACTTCAAAAAATCAGTACTCAATCGAATAGAAAGAAATCTTCCATGAGTGAGAGAAATTGTCACGATGGAATGGTATACTTACAACCAGGCATTAGATTGGTGATTAGAGTGTTGACGGTCGTAGAAAAAGATGCAGTGAGCATTAAACACTATGAAATATACTGTTATATACTATAAACTAAAACTGAAATTTTCGCTTACAATCATGAATTTTATGACTGTTTCGATGCTTAAATGTAGCTTCACGACGCTCTGATTCGATGGAGGTTTACAATGGAGGTTTGCGATGAAGGTTTTTCGATACATTGATTTAGGTTTTATCTTAGCTTTTGCCGCTGACAGGTTGTTGCGAAGGAGCTAGGGTTAGTCGTGTTGTGCGAGAGCTGGGGGTTAGGGTTTGTGTTTCTTCAAGAAATTTTGCAGCGAAAGTCATGGAATGGCTTTGTCTTTTCTTTTGTTAGTAAGGATAAATTTATCATATCATTAAATTTGTTAGATTTTTTTTATTGGGCTAATATATAATTTGGCCATATGTGAAAATTAATAAATGTTGGGCCATTCTCTCATTTATATTTGCATACTAGGCTAATTTCCCAATCGAGCCTAAAAAGTGATGGAAAATAGAGTAGTAGACTATCATACATGGTGTCATTGGGCCATTTTTCTTTAATGCTGAAAATTGAATAAAAACAATAAATGATAAACATATGCTTTTTCATACGGAATAGGTAGTGTCCTTTAAAGGGTTATTTGCTGTAATATACCTTTTGAAAAATAAATTTGGAAAAATATACATCTTTTCTAAAATTAAGAAATATATATCCATGATACACAATATCTTAAATTCTCAATAATCTAAACAATTATCTTTGTTTTATTTTTCTTCCTAATGTACTTATCAAATCAAATAAAAGTGTCAGTTAATGTTTTTCTAATAAACCCGTTTGTTCTCTTTCTCTATTTCTGATTTTCACCATTTTTTCTTCTTTCTTCTTTGGGAGACTCATTTTTCTTCTTATTCTTCAAGGAGACACTGGTCAAATGAAAAAACTGGTGAATCCTTCTTCTTCATCTTTAGCTAGTCATTGTTCAAGTGGAAGTAAACCAATGACACATTCTTCTTCTTCTTCAACGAGACGTCACTTGGGTACCTATTCTTCTTTTATTTTACGAAAAAAATGACTCTCGGTACCATTCGTATTCTTCTTCTTTTGTTATGCTTTCTTGTTACATAAAAATCATAACCTTTTTTCAGTATATGGGGTCAACAGAAAATCATCTAGGGTTATTTCATCGTCTACTCTTGAAAGCATTCTTTGATTTATACAAAATTGAATTTCTAATGAATGATTTCAATTTTTTCTTGGGGGTTTAGCTTGGAGTTATTGTTGGAAGATAGTTGTTATTCATGTATTTGTGAGTTCTAGAAATTTAGATATGTTTTGGATTAGATTGCCCCTCCTTTTGATGATTATATTTTACATTGTTATGGTTGCATTAGTTTTGGAATTCTTTACAATTGTTTTTAGCAAAAATGACCCAAATACTTGTGCTAATTATGTATCCTCTGGCTGATGTTGAGATTTTATTGATGACTTTTTGCCTTACAGTAGCCAAACCTAAGTTAAATTGGTAACTTGAATGGTTCGAGCAGTTGATTATTAATACTTAAACTCTTCAAGTAGTTATTCAATTATGTCGTTGAAAAAATCAATAAGAATTGACTACTTGGAAGGTTCAAGTAGTTGTTTATGATTATTTGTATTATAAATGAACGATCCCATATGCCTAAGCTTATCCGACCATTCACCCATCTACTACCGCACATATTACAAATGATGAACTTATATGAAAATAGAGTGTTAATAAAATACTTGACACGTGGTCCCTAACTGATGTCAAGCTCCATAAACAAGGGAACGAGTGAACTTTATTCTATTAAGTATAACCTTCTTACTTCATGATAGAGAATGATATCTTATTTGATTTGCTTTTATTTTATATGGAGATTATGGGCTTGTGGTGTGGACTTATCAAATATAAAACATAAACTCATTCCACAATCTTGCAAAAAGTTGGTTGTGGTCTTTTTTGTTGTGGAAATCCAGTAGAAACTCTTGTAGAATTTTAAACTCAAATATTTTGTTGTATGGACTTAAAATATGTGACAATCGTACGTAAGTTACATATTTTATTGTATGGATGATAGCTATGTAATCTCAGACTTTTAATTATTTATTTTATTTCATGAATTTAAGTTATGTGATCTCATACTTTTAATTACATATTTGATCGTAAGGATGGTAGTTATATATTTTGGTATGGGTAATATTGAAAACAATTGAGATGTTGATTTTGATATGTAAACTGGAAAAATCAAATAACTACTTGAGTGGTTTAAGTAATCATAAACAACTACTTGAACCATTCAAGTAGTTAATTCTAATTTTAGATTTGTTTACTATAAGAATATAATAACTACTTGAGTAGTTCAAGTAATCACAAATAACTACTTGAACCATTCAAATAGGCAATTCTGATTGAATTATTTACTTGTAGAATCAAATAACTACTTGAATGGTTTAAGTAGTCATAGAAAATTATATGAACCCTATAAGTAGTTAATTCTCCCTGGTTTGTTAACTAGTTGAATAAAAAAGTTACTTGAACGATTGAAATAGTCAATTCTCACTTTGATTTGTTAACTTGAAGAATCAACTACTTGAGTGGTTCAAATAGTCATAAACAACTACTTGAACCTTTTAAGTAGTCATAATCTTTCACGATTATCATACCATCTTTCCCACGATAATCGTCTCTTGATTGGAAAGTGTCATTATCATTGTTCTCATAGCGACCAACCGTCACTTCACCCATAAAAGCATGAAATGTGACTATATTGATAATGTTGTGAGGGAGCAGTTTCAGAAATCGGACTTTGACTTGCACATGTATGATTATTAACAATTATCCTAGGTTTGCGTTTAAGTGTGATAGATAAAGCAGTATGAAGTGCTTCAGAACCATTCTCAGGAATGGAACTTCACGTGTCGATCATTTAATATTCCAACAAGTGAGGAGGACACACGAGTCTTGCATAAAAACTTCATCGAAATATTGTACTATGTTAGATCAAAATTTGATTCATTGTATATGATATTGGATAATTCTTGGTAAGTACATTTTGATGGCATATCTAGCCGTGAGCTTGCTGTATCACTGAAAAGAAATGAAGCACAATTTTTCTTACATTGACCTTCATGTATCACTAATATTTAAATTTCAGACATGTGTGTTCAATACCAAAACTTTCACCCATCAATAAATATAGTTCGTCAGCTTGACTATTGAACATTGTCTCATATCTACTTGAAAGATTCAAGTAGTCAAATATTAGTACTTGCATTATTCAAGTAGAAACAAGCTTCAAATGTAAGCATCAACGGCGCTTCAATCATGAAAAAAAATAGGGGAGGAATGAGAAGCTCAATTATGCAAATGATAGTGGAAAAAATGAAGTGAGATGATGTAGCAGCGGTAGATGCATTGGAGAATGTAGATGAAAATACATTGTTTTGATTAAACTAAAAGAATATCATTGCAATTGAATGACAATTTTCACAATTGTTTTTCAAAAGGTATATTATTCCAAATACCCAACCTTTAAACTCCCCTTCCATTGGTGATGTAAAGAACAAACGGGTCATATTTTAAGGTAGGAACATGATAGGGACATGGTTATGGGATAAAAGAAAGGTTGAAGTCGCTATCTACTTGGTCCTTACGTTAAATGTTGTTAAATCCTCTTATCAAGTCATATGACCTCCCATGCAAGGGTGGTCTGATAAATATCAGGACCCTAAGAATTTTTTTAAGTTTTTTTTTTAAATTTAGAAGAAATATGATTAATTTAAGTTTTAAATGTTGTTAATCTATCATTTTAAATAGTCACTTCTATTTATTCAAATTTTCTTGCAAATTTAGCATTTGTGAATAAGTAGTAATCAATTTAATCAAACTATTTTTGAAGTTATATATGAAATAATATTTCTAGTTGTTTAAAAGTTTTAATACTTTTAATTCTAAAAATATATCTAATGACCAATATCAAGAGAAAACATGTTTTGAAAGAAAAAAGTTCTAAATTATTAAATACTTTCAGTAAACTTATCATTTTCAAATAATTTTAACATTGCACATTGAAGAATTAAGAGAAAAAATGATTCCTATAATCAAAGACGATTACCATTAGAGTAAAAATTGAAAAGTAAATGTATAAAATAAAGAAAGTCGTAAAGAGACCCATGTTAATGAAATTAAAAGAAAGCAAAGCTCTTTTTTATGTTGTTAAATAAATTAAAAGAGAAAAAATATTTATTTTCTAAATATAATTAATTAACAGGTATTAAAGGTGAATATACAATCGAACTAAATTGTTTAAAATTAAATAAAGTCTGGGCCTGTTATAAATATGTTCCTTTCAAGTTAAAATTCTGATAGAAAAAGTAGAAAATTGAAAAGTGGGCTCCTAGACCCAAGCCTAAATGGGGCTTCTTTCTAAGTGGGGTCCCTAGACTTGGGCCGTCCCTGCTCTCAAGATATAACTTCAAAAAATTATAGCAAGTAAACGACATTATTTTACTTTGCAGTTGTATCCTTGAGAATAAACTCACTTCGTCATTGCCATAGTATTTCTCAAGGTGAAACGACGTCATTTTAGTCGTCTCCATAAGAAACTCTCCACGTAAGGATTTGTCTGATTCAATAGCATTTGCGTGAGGAGCCAAATTGGCTGTGATTTGAAACAATAAAGATGAAATTGATAGAATAAACTTTGGGGGCTAAAATTGTAGCCCATGCAAACTCCACGAGTGTAAAATTTGGCTTACCTTTTTATTGGATAAACACCTCTAATGCATAGCATATGATCATATTTTGGACTTATATCACATGATATAAGTAAATTAGGGCAAGGATAAATAAAACATGATTGGGAAAAAATTATCTCTGGAACCCGATGCGAAGGACACAATTTCAGAAAAATGCATGCGAGGAAAGTGACTAGGATTTGTCTTCTTCCACGCAAAGAAACTTTTCAACGTTCTCGAATGACATGATCTCAGCAAACATGATTTGCTCCTTTCTTCGGGTGGGTTTGTATTGAATCATATTCTTCGCATGAGATACAAGAGATAATTTTGTCACAATAGTGTTTTGTTTCTCCATGATTGAATTTGATGAATTCTTGTGATTTAAGCCCCATGTGATCGTCTAATAGGTGTTTAAGAAGAAGAAGAAGAAGAAGGAGAAGGAGAAGGAGGAGGAGGAGGAGGAAGAGGAGGAGGAGGAGGAAGAAGAAGAAGAGGAAAAAGAAGAAGAGGAAGAAGAATAGGAATAGGAAGAAGAAGAAGAAGACGAAGAAGAAGAGGAAGAGGAGGAGGAAGAGGAAGAGGAAGAGGAAGAGGAAGAGGAAGAGGAAGAAGAAGAAGAAGAAGAAGAAGAAGAAGAAGAAGGAGAAGAAGAAGAAGAAGAAGAAGAAGAAGAAGAAGAAGAAGGAGAAGAGGAGGAATAGGAAGAGGAATAGGAAGAGAAGGAGGAGGAGGAGGAGCAGAAGAAGAAGAAGAAGAAGAAGAGGAATAAGAAGAGGAAGAGGAGGAAGGAAGAAGAAGAAGAATAAGGAAGAGGAAGAGGAAGTGGAAGAAGAAGGAGGAGGAGGAGGAGGAGGAGAAGATGATGATGATGAAGAATAAGAAGATGATGATGATGATGAAGAATAAGAAGATGAAGATGATGACGATGATGATGATGAAGAAGATGATGATGATGTAAGGCTGTCCTTCTAAATTTAGAAGCCAAGAGTCCATATTGTAGTTGTAACTCTACGGGATTAAAGGCCAAGAAACAAAGCAACCCAAAAAAAATCCTCAAGAAGATTAAAGGATCAATCCACCAAGTGGTTGGACTAGTGGGAGAAACAAAGAGGATGAGAGAAATCTAGAGCCTGCCATAATGTTGTGAAAATTTCAGAGGGAAGGTACGCCCTTTTAGGTTTCCTTCACAAAGCATGTTAGAATTGGGGTTATTTCTAACTCAAGATAGTCATAGAAGCTTTCATGAGTAGGGTTAGTCATTGTCTCAAGCATTATTATTGTCTTAAGCACTGTTAAAGTTAATCAAAGTTAGAAGCATGATTGGGGTTAGTCATTACTCCATCAAAGCATGATTAGCTTAATTTCATAATCACCTAGCAAGTATATGGTTAGGACAAATCAAATTTGTAAGCCGACTGGTTCTAGGATAGAATTAGCCTCACGTACTTCTCCAAGATAACTGGTACTAATCTTAGGGTTAAGATTCTATCAATTATAATCAGTATGTCCATTTAATTAATTAACCCATCTTAGGTAAGATTAGAGTTAAATCAACTTACACATAATTGATCCTAGAGTTATCATTAAAGAACTCAGTAACCAAACTTTAAACTAAAGTACCAAATTTAGGTTTTTTATCAAGCATAACATATTTAGGGTTAGAATTAAGTATATCATCATCGTCGAACCAACATTTTATCATTAAAGCCAACAACCTTAGAAAATAGGGATGCTCTGAGATGCTTAACACCTTCACTGATAAACTAAACTGCTACCCACTCTAGTGAGCATGGTGATAAACCGTCAACACTACTAGCGCCTAATTGATCACACCAAAACTCTATTATGAAGGTTTGATATTTCTCCACAAGAATTCTATTTTCATATCGTATTCTCTTCAAACTTGAAATGATGAAAACTATAAATACAAGGTCATCAACTCTTGAACAACATCGGGGGTGGTGTCGTAGAAGGACATCCGACGCCGGAGTCAGTATATTCTTGTTTCAATTGAGTTCTTCTATTTAGTTTCATGTTGTACTTTTTCAATACTGCAAACATTTTTTCAAGTGTTCCACTTGATTTCTGATCTAAAGATTTTACCGACATATCATGCTTGCTCCTTTGTTTTCTCTATTTGCTCTAAGAAGACATTGTTTATTATGAAAGGTTGCCTGAACATTTTGTTTAAGTCTGAAGGCATAACTTTGTAGAAATATGACCTTGTTCAAGGATGAATGGCGTCTTCTCTTGATCATGTTCAAACTTGACTTGATTGTAGTCCTTAGTAAGCGTCCACAAACCAGAGTACCTGGAGTTATGATGTCACATTTATAGCTGATCCATCTTCGGTAATGGGTAGCTAGCCTTTGGGCAGACCTTATTTAAAATAGTTAAATCCAGGTAGGATCTTCACTTCTCATTCTTCTTCTTTATCAAGACCATGTTGGCTAACCACTTCTAATAGTGCACCTCCCTTATGGACCCGACCCTCAGATGCTCTTCCATGAACGATCTTGTTCCTTAGACTCTACAAGAAGGATGCAGTTCTTTGAATCCTTAGATCTTCCATGCCTAGTCTCCAACACTAGATGGATGCACATGTGAGCGTTTTACTAATGAGAATTGATCACACACTATCTTTTTCTAATTCCAGTGATCTAATCACATGAGAAAGTGGTGTAGGATCAAAAGTTTACCATTGACTAAAAGCTATAGTTAGTAGCTAAGACACTTTATTTCCAACACATGTACTTAGCTCTTGACTAGCCCAATCAGACCTCTGCCATGTGGTAGGACATCGGCCTACCTACCAACAATCCCCTCTCAGCATCTACCTACAAGCACAATGCTTCCATGAGATTTGAACTCTTAATCACCAGACTCTTATACTAATTGTAGGATTATGTAATTACCCAAGAAGGTGGGTGAATTGGGTGGTTGTGATGATTTATGTCAAAAAATTCCATTTGGAAAAATGATGACACCAAATAAATAAATTTAGAAACATGTAATAAACAATCGAGTGCAAAATAAAGAGATAAGGGAAGAGAGAAAAAACATGATAACTTTTATAGGGTTCAGCACTCCTTGCATGCATCCATGCTCCAAGGAATCTTCTTAAAGTTTTCACTCAAGCCTGATCTTCTTCACGGATGAAGATCAAATCTCATTCACCGATTGAGTTTCACGACACCAATCATGCCTTGGTTGCAATTACAATGTCTTTCAAGAACGAATAAAATAACAACTTTCACACTTAGAGTAGGCATAAAATTTTACTCACCATCAACTACATCTAAACCACTAAGATTAGGTATTTTATGGCTTAAAGAATAGGGATTATTTTCAGTGAAATCGTGCTTAAAGACTGTGTGTTTGAGGCTCCATAAAGACCCTTTTATTTGTAGACAGACAAAATAGAGTTATTGGTGTGTTTCAGTGGGGAGCGGACGACCACGACCCAATGCTAGTCGTCCGGTCAAGAATTGTATTTTAAAGATTTTATAGAAATTCCCACTTTTAGCTTATTCTTCTTCAGAGCTCGTCTACTTATGCGATATCGGACACATGCTCTTGACAAAGATGGACAAATCATTTCTGTTAAAGCATTTTACTATGGTAAAAATTATTTTTTATCAAAATTATGAATCAACATGGAATTATGAGACTTCTTTTAATTAATCTATGAGCCATATAAGTTATTATCTTTAGAATTTCACCACCTTTATAAAATTTGTCTTCACAAAGGCTTCATAATATATTCACACCTCTTCTTGTATAATCTTTGAATATAAGTATCGCTGCACATGACAAAAAATATCTTGAAAACAACATTAATAGTTGCCAATGTTTTGTTATAATCAATATTAGATTCTTAACTCAATGAGTCAACAACCTCCCCCCTTTTGATGATGAAAAACCATTATCAATAAAAAGTATTTAGAACTCCCCCAGGAAAATGCATAAAAATAATAGTTCCCCTTAATCTATCTCCCAATAATCTAATATATCTCCCCCTCTGACATCATCAAAAGAATAAATAAAAGTGAAAAGAGAAATGATACATATTTCCCCTTTTCGTAAACAAAATTCAACAATGGTACTAAATATAGAGTTCAAAAACATAAGTCAACTAAGTAACTAAAGTTATAGTTTGAAACATAATTCAACAAAGTATAAAATATTTATGCAGTGAGAGGAGGTTGAGGGAAGCAACGATGAATATAGAACATAATAGATTCATATTGAGCTTTTTGTTGTTGAAACAAGTAGCTATAGTTTTGCTGATTTTGAAGTTGAAGAGCTTGGAAGGAAGGAAAAAAAGAATCAATACAATCATTTGTAGCATCCAACCTTTCATACACACTTTGTAGAGTATGATCATAGGATTCATAAATTCTTACATCATGAGAAATAATATTTTCATCCTCAACCGGTTTCTTACACTTTGTAGAGTATGATCATGAGAAAAGTTTTCTATTTGTATTCTAGAAGGTTCTCTTTCCAATTTACCTCATTATCAATTATAAGTTCCATTCTCTTACGGGACGCCTTTGAGTATGTGTAGTGAGGTCCCATTTCAATGAAAGACTCATCTTCTAAGTTTATTCAGAAGTGTTGAAAGACTTTGGTCAGCCACATGACATATGGTAATTATGCTTTTGAAGACCATAACACTTCTATCATATGGGATAGCATAATATATGCTAAGTCAATGTTTTCTCCTAGTAAAATCTTATAAAGAAGGAATACATCCACGTAACTTACTTCATCGCTATGTCCCCCACGCGACAAAAACATATATGAAATCATATGATGAAGGATTTTTGGCTGAAATTGACAGTTGTTTGGTTGTGTATTGTAGACCATGAGTTACTCATCTCGTCCATAAATTGTTATATTTACTTCTAAGGGATCAAAATCATTTATTGTAGCCCATTTCAAAGTATCAAAGAACATGGTTATAAAACAAATCCAATAAAGGCCCATATATGGTCATAGTAACTCCTTTTACATAAGATTCTAACACTTAAGGAAGCCTAGTGAAAGAAAGATTATAATAGAACAACCTAACAAGTCTAGGATACATCCAAAGCTTTAATGTCAAAACATTCTCCCAACTCTTTCTACATAAGAGAGGAACAACATCTATTCCATCAAAATCTATACTATTTATGTTTCTACCCATCACAATATTTCTATTCAATGGTTCTAAAGAGGAAAACAAATTATTTTGATTAAAAAGGTGAAATTCTAAAACCCTGAAAATGGGGAATGTTACTAGTTTTTTTAAGATAACAAAGGTGAAGAGAGTTGTTGACTGCAATGCTTCTATTGGTTTCTTATTCTATTTTGCATCAATGTTTTGTTTTCATAAAAAGGGAGGAGATTGTTGACTATGAGTCTAATAGAGACTATGTTGACTCTAGGTCTCATAAAAATTATTTTGATGATAACAAAACATTTTATGTGACTAACATTCATAGTTAAGTGGTAGGAAATTTCAAAACATGGATGTACACATGAAGTATGAAGAGCTAGAAATAAACTGTCACAAGTAGTTGTCCACCCATCACCAGTGATCATTCGCTCATCACTATATGGTCTCGGTGAATATATTTTTGGACCTCCAAGAGACCAGCGGTCGGTCAGTCATGACACCGATTATCCTTTGGAGCTTTGATGACATAATTATTGAGCACATAATTCTTATACTTTGTTCGAAGAAGTATTCATCATATTGTGAGAGAAAAATTTATGTATCTACTCTTTGAGAGAGTTTTGTTTGTGATCTTTTCATATATAAAAGAGATGTGAGAAGCGTGCTTGTAGCCGGTAGAAGCAATCAGTGAAAGGCATGATTGGTGCCCACGAAACCAATTGGTTGTAAATGTTTGATCCTACATAAGACTCTAGTGTGACGTGATCTCCTTCTAGTAAAGTGGGTAATCCTTTTAATTCAACATATGAATCTAATAGATATTTCCTGAAAGATTAACCACAATTTGAATCATCAAATAACTCTTATTTGATCACTGATGAATAAATTATAAGATCACTCTTATTAGTTAACTCTTATCTAATAACTAACCGCCTCTCCCCAAGAGAGGAGGCCAGGAAATCGTGGACCACAAAGCTTCTCCCACGTGGTGCGATCTTAAGGCAGATACTATGGCTCCACCACACTGTGAAATCCAATTTTAAACACTAAATAATCACATTATTGACATCTCAATTAATTTTTAGGTTTGAACATATAATATGTAATAAAAAAGCCATTCCCCTGATAACATATTTATAGAATGTGTAATAGTCTAGAATTCACTAATTGTAAACTATTTATCATAATTCCAATATTTTCATTTGTTCAACTAGTGGTAATATAGATGGCAAGAAGAGCCATTCACAAAAAGAAATACTAAATTATAGATAATTAATTAATATAATTATACTAATTATCAATTTATATCACTATAAACTTTAAATTGCAGTCTCAAAATTATAGATACTAATTACTCAAAGAATCAAATAGTCTATTGATACAATCACTACATATAGATCAATCCTCCATATATAATACATAATTAGAGCTCGGTAAATAATCCGTTAACCTCTCTAAGTGTCATTCTCCTTTAGTTCTGTTGATTCTCTAACGAATGATATATTCATGATCGAATCATAAATTGATTGCTCGTATAATTCAAGGCCTAAGTCAATACCAAAGGGAACTATTTATCAGACCTCATAATGAAGGAATGTTTTCCATCTTGTAAATTAATATTCTCGCTATCTACTTCATACACTTTCAAGATACAAGGAATTAAGTTCGGTGAGATATACAAACATCTACAGAGTAAGTTAAAAAATATAACGTTATAAACAAAAGTCTTTTATTTTCTATGGATCAAGATCATTCTGTTATATTCATCAATATAATAAATTTTTGATTACTCTAATCCTAAAGTTATTATTGGAGATTCAAATTTATCGTGTCTCAGTCTTAGATAATTTCATTATATAAAGTACAATCATTTCAATGTCTTCACACTAATAGTTTGGATAATACTCTTCTATTCTTAAGGGAAAGGAGTTGTATGTAATTATTGATTAATTAAAGATCTCAACTTAAATTATTAATTACAACATTTTTTATTGTTATCCTTAGGCATTATCCTCTTGTATATAACTCTTATATATAATGTTTAAGGTCACATGATAATCATGAAATTTTCATGGCACTTTAAAAGTATCTAATATACATGTATACAAACATGTAATGAAAATCCACTTTATTTATTAGTTATCAATAAATGTGTTACATCATTTTCTCATAGGACATTATTCCCAACAATCTTCCATTTGCCCTAAAGACAATGAGGCATATGCCTCAATCCTAAATCCTTTAGATGGATTGCAATACTCTTGGTTTTTTTGAATTCCTCATTTTCCACTATCTTCACAATAAGGCTTAATTGGTTCTTTCATATCTGAAATAACTTTTAGATGTGTTAAGAACTTGCAAAGCTAGACTACTTCCTTAGCCGCTTCACATGCGGCTACATGTTCAGCTTTGATAGTGGAATCAACAACACAAGCATGTTTAATGCTTCTCCATACCATAACTCTTTCACCAAAAGTAAACGATGATCCTCACATTAACATTTGAGAATCTCTATCCTATCGAAAAACAGAATCAATGTTGCCATTAGGAATCAAAATTTTCACTGAAGTATATCATCATATATTTTCTCGTTCTTCTAAGATTCTTGAAAATGTGCTCAACCAACACAATGTTAACAGCTCGCTCTTATGATATCGTATGAGTCGTATCCCATGAACATAGTTTACCTTTCCTAAATATTTCATTCAAAATTGGTTAGTTAGCCAAATCTCTATACTTAGTAGCGATTCGATGTCATTCACAATGACATCTTCTTGTCTTTGATATACTTATAAACACATGGTTCATCGAGATTTTGATCAAATCTATGACTTAATAGCCTTATCAAATTTGATGTTTCATGATTTAGGAGCTGGCTTGAATCCATAAGTAGACATATGTAGTTCGCAGACCTTTTTGCCTTTGGCCTTTGCTAAGAACCCCTTTGGTTGCATCTTACAGATGATTTCTCCAAGATGGTCGTTCAAAAAAAAGCCATCTTGACATCCATTTGCACCTTATGAGTTTTATCCCTTTAGAAAGATTAACAAGATATCATATAGAGTGAGATTACATAGACTCCATCTCATGGTACATTGCCTTTTGCCATTTCTCACGATCAGAATCATCCATGGCAGACTTATAAGTCAAAGGATCTTCTTTACCATCATCATATATTACAACTTGTGCATGTCCTACATTGAGGTGGTATAGAATTATGATCTTGAGTCATAGTTTTTTAACTTTGTCGTTTGACAACAGTTGTCGGTGATGGTCTGATCTTATTACTTGATTACTATAAAAGATTCATCCTCTCAAGTACTTTGGGTATCTTACAAATATGCATACTTCAGAACATGGCTATATCTCACGACTATTACCTTTTAGTACATGTGTTGCGAATTGAATAACTTAACATTGATCTTATTATGCCAAGTAAATTTATTTTCTCTCTACTCAGCAACATCATTTTTCTATGGAGTTCCAGACGTGGTGAGTTGTGGTTAAAAATATCACGCTCAATTAAGTGATCCTTGAATTGATAATCTAGGTATTCACCTCCCCAATCTGATCAAAGAGTCTTAATTGACTTACCTAATAGCTTTTAGCCTTAGATTGGAATTCTTTTAACTTTCTAAAAGTCTCAGATTTCTTTTACATTAGGCATTCATGATAACATCTAGAACAATCACCGATAAAAATGACGAATTATTCATAACTTTCTCTAGTTTGTACATTCAAAATGTACCAACTCAAGAGGTGTCTTAGCTCTTTGATCTTTAATTGAGAATGGTCTCTTGATCGTTTTACCTTCGAGACAAGATTCATAAATTGGTTTGGTGTCACCTCTTAGCTCTCTTATAAGACCATTATTTACTATTATTTCAATCATGTTTGGGTTTATATGACCAAATCTAAGATGTCATAGATATGTATCATTATCATAAGCAATATTTTTCTTTTAGTTTATGGTTTGACATTAATGAACATTTCATTATTCATTAGTGTATTGGATGTTTGTCTTTACATAATAAAGACCATCATCTATAATCATTTTTGGGAATAATAACTAATTGACTATTAAGAAACAAAATTATTTCCAGAAGCAGAAATCAAATTTCTTATGAGATCAATGTTAAACGTTATTCAAAACAAGAAATTCATTGATCATAACAAGAAATTCATTTATCATAAATATTAGTCTGACTACTCCTACTGTTGATGCCGAAACCATGGGCCCATTGCCCACTTTCATCGTGAAGTACCATCATTAAACCTCCTTGAAGAACTAAGTATCTGCAACAAAAAACTAACATGGTTATTCGCTCCTAATTAACTATATAGGTTCGAGAACTTATTCCATACTAAGCATGTTTCTTTGACAAGTAGATAATATTTTTCTCACTTGAGATACTTTTACAGTTTCTCTTCCAATGACTTTATCGACGCATTAAAAACATTTTTCTTTTGCCTCTTGGTAAAAGCTCATGCCTTTGTTGTTCCTGTTCTTCTTTAATCTCCTTTTCTTCCCTTTAGCCTTTCCTATTCTTCCTCTTAATCTTACTAGAGGAGTGTTGAACCTTAATAAGATTTTCTACACCTTTTTTCACCTTTGTAAATGGACATAAAGGTTTAGAGCTCATTCAACAACTTAGTATGTTTATACTTCAGCTTGTTCATGAAGTAGTTTCTTGTTGAGGTGAAGGAAACTTGGGGATAGGGTTCCCAAGATCATTCCCAATGAGGTAGCCATTGTCAATTATTGTCATATTGATCTCGGTTTTCATCTTAGAATAACTTTGATAGTCTCATGATGAGACTCGTTAGATAGGTGACCAAAAATTTATTCGAGTGACTCTATTATCTCATTAGCACTCTCCAGCTTCTCTTGCTTACTCATAAGCGCATTGCTCATTCCTGCTAGCAAGTAGCAACAATCCTTCTCATTAACTTGAATCCAACAAGTGTACGCATCATGAACAATTCAAGATGTATTGGAGGTAGGTTCAGGAGGACGTTCCTCCATCATGACGAACTTGTAGTTTCACATACAAGGATGACGTTCATGTTAGTTTTCCATTTGACAAAGTTTTTACCGGTTTATTTTTCATGACCATTCTTCCCATGGTAGTCTCGGATATCACGTTCTTAGAACTACCTTCACAACCAAGGCCCTTTAGATCGGACAGTCAGGAATGTGAGTAGATAAGTGCGTGATTATGAGGGTTGTTGTACCCCTTCTAAACCCACCTATGTGAAATTTTTTGTTCCTATGGTCGAAGAAATTTGATAATCGGCTTTATCAAGCAGTTTTCCCTTTCTTCATCGATGTTGGGTTTCTGCGACGATGATTGTCACTAATTTAAACATGGTCTTGATGTTTCTGTTGGGAAAAATATGCATACCTCACACCTTTGTACTAACAACATGAGAAATTCTAGAAATCATCCTCAAAATATACAACAACATGAAACAGAAACTAATCCGAGCCCAGTGCGAACACATAGTCCTTAAGATAATTTTGCTCCATCCACGGTGTATAAGGTGATGAGCAATTACCTCCCAAGATATAATGAATTTTTCATTCTTTCGAAAGTTGCACTCCAATTCATATGGACCAGCAAATGCAATCATGATTTGCAATCGCACACATTAATAAATATGAAAATGTGAAAAGAGAGAGAAAATTACATGAAATTTTTCATACCTCTTAAAACTAAATATATATAGACCGATTCATGGTCATTTGAACAGTCGTTGTAACCCTTCATAATATTTGAAATAGTGCCAATTTAAAAATGAAAAGACGCCAATATTATAATCTTTCAAGCGGGTCAAAAACAAAAATAATTTTTCTGTCAAAATTTTCCAACAATTTCGAAGTATGAGTCGGCCATATTATTAGAGAACCTCGAGCTTTGTACTCTCGGCTCAAATTGAAAGCACCAATTTAGTGAAGGTCGGATATTTCTCTAGAAGATTTCTATTGTCAGAAACTCTTCTCTCAGAACCTGAAAATAAAAGAAACTATAAAAGTAAGGTCAACATCATTTGAACATCGCCGGGGTGATGATGTAGAAGGACTTTTTACTCCCAAATGAGTACATTCTTGTTTAAATTGAATTCCACTCTTGAAATATGTTAAAGTTTTATTTATATACAACTTACTGAAAGATAGTTGAGCTCCTTTGGGTGTTGTCTTCCTCCCTGTGTAAGTGCGGTCCTCTTTTTGTGGAGGTATTCTTTATTTAATTTTTCCTTGTTGGGTTTACACGTCCTTATCTAGATAATATATTCTGGGTTTCATCGTGGCATATTTTGTAGAGAATTTATGCTAACTCCATGTTTTTTAAGATACATATTGCATTTCATTAGTAACAAAAAGATATAAACATCACCAGAATCTAGATACACAAATGCTATTATAAGAGCCAGATAAGATCAGTAAATACCCACTTAAGTCTAGAGAGGGAATCGTGTGCATACTGAGCACACAAATATAGAGCACCACCAGCTCGTTCCACAAGTCCTTCACCAACCACACTTGGCTCGGCCATCTAGTACAACAAAAGAGAATATGCATGAAGAACAAGATAACCTCGAACAGATCTAGAAAACCTAGTTGTGAATCACACAAAACACATCCTGAAAGCTCCACAAAAGCCAAATCTAAAGAGAAAAGACCACCAAGAACCAAATATTTGATGTACTAAAGTCTACACAATCAGTAGATAACAAAATCTTCTAGAATCGAAAGGAATCCGCCTAGAAATGCAAAGGACATACCCAAGAATGGAGAAAACAAAATGAAAGGGAAGGAAAAAGGGATAAGAATGAAGAAGAGAGGGATGCATGGTGGGGAAGGAAGGAAACTGAGGAGAGTTGAACAGAGAGAGGGGTGGAAGATAAGAGAAGACAAAGGGAGAAAATGAGAGAAAAGAAAGCCAGAAACTAGATAAGACAGGGAAAGGGAGGAAAAACATGTAAAAATGAGTCCGGGGAGAGCAATGGAGATCTCCCCGTGACAGCAGCTCAGGCCAAAGGGAGGGGGCAAGGGTTTGGGGCGAGAGAGAGACAGGGCCAAAGGCTTCTAGCACATAGATTGTTTGAGCTAACTCCATGTTTAATCTAGCCTATATGCCTTTACTCCAACCAATAATATTCAATTTGTTGTTTACTAGAGCGGGCTTGCTTATTGCTTCAGAACGCTTATTTCTTGACTTTAACGGGCTCGCTTATTGCATTAGTTGTCGCGTGTTCGCTTGTTGCCATCCTCTGTACCACAAACCAATTGGTTCGATTTTTATCATCACCTCCTGTTAATGTCTATTTAATGCACCTTGCATGTGTGCATGATTCATCATTTTGAGCTCGAAAAAATGATGAATTTATTTTTTGCTTGGTGGCCGACTCAGGACTATTTTTTTAGTTCAAAAACTTTCAAAAAAATTCAAGAAGGTAGTTGTGATGAGTCATAACATAAGAACCTTCATTTTCAAAATGATTGAAGAAGGTTTTCTGAAACAAAAGATTTTTTCTGCAGGAATCGCAGGATGTCATTGTTGACAGAGCCTTTAAGTAATTCAAGTAACAACTTACACATGAATAATAGCAACCCGTACACTTAAACACACAAAGTATATAAGTAAAATGATCAGTGGTATAAAAAATGTCAAAAGGCATGTTCAATGGAAAAGGCATGTTCAATTTAAAGTTTCAAAATAGGGCCAGTCTTAAACCATCTTTAAGCAAACAATGAAAGCTTTTGAAAATCAATGTAATAGTTTCTCAATTATATATTTTTTATTTTGCCCTAAATGCTAATTACTTTCTTAAGCTTTCTAGTTATTTTTGTTCGAGCAAAGTTATATACAATTGTGATATCCAATATTGTCATAATATATCAATGTACATAGTGTGATACCGTTTAACACACAAGACTATGCTAGTTTTTATTGTTTTTCATATCAGGTCCAACTCACAACAATATTGACTAAAGCTGGTGTTTTATGTTTTTGTAAACTTAAAGTGAAACAAAAAAATGTTGCTAAAAAGCAATATAAAAAATGAAATCTGACATTTAATAATCAAGGATTCACTTCAAACATTTAATAGTCATTGTTTAAGAAATATAAAATTCAATTAAAGATAAAAAAATTGAAAACTTAATTGTCAATTAACCAAATTAAATTTTAAGAGGAGACAGCATTCCAACTTGCTAGTCGATCAGAATTCAGAATCGTATTAATAAATAATGAAGTTAATTAAAACTGTTTTTTTTTTATTTAAAAATAAAAAGTCTAAGGAGCACATGGGCATGCACGTGCAATGCTGCTGCGTTGGGATCACCATTCCACCCTGCCATATCCACGTGATTCGAGGGTTCTCTCACCAATTCCCCAAAAACCTTATCAATTTCTTCTCCCCATGATATCTCCAATAACACATGGCCTCATCAGAACTTCCAACTTATTTTTAAATGAAAAGAAAATGAAAAAAATTAACATATCGGTTTTTTAGTGACAATGTGACGATTCTATTTTAATGTGTTAATAATATAATAGTGATATTAATTTATTTGCTAAGAAAGATCATCAATCTTTAGAATCTGAGTTGGATTGTATTGGAGGGTTCTTTAAAGAACTGTATGATGTCATTTATGTTGTATTTAGTTTGGTTCTCTTCCCATTTCATGAAAGATGATCATTATTTGATAAGTTGTGTTGAAACAGTTGGTTAAGCTTTCACACTCATATTCTAGAGATCGTGAGTTCGAGTCAAATTTTTTCATTCTCTTTAGAATTTATAATATAACTTTGACATAAAAAAAGATCAACATTATTTACTATTATTGTTTGTAATCTATTCATGATCGAACTGATATTTCTCTTCGTCTTAAAGTCCACAATTTATTGACTCTCTTTGATTTTTTTAAAGTACGATGAACGAATCCTTTGTAATTGATTGTTGAAATTTGGTGACCAAATTTATTATTTATAAGAATATTTAAGAAAGATATTATGTGATACTATGTTTTGAATAAGTTTCTTATTCTTAACAGGAAAGTTAGAGTTTTTATGAGTTTATAGATGGGTATTGGTAAAGGATTTGGTGGCTCTACTTAGACAGTGGGTAAGAGGTGACTTTACTCTAAAGTTATAGAGCATCTCATGGTGATGAAACTCTTCCCTAAGAAATAGAGAACAACCTTAAAATGAGTGAGTGTGTTTTATTTTAGGAGAGGATACCTCATGATATAGAGAGGCTCGTTAGAGGACTTCATCTATGATGGACATGATTTATAGGCTAGTATGTTGCATCTAGTCTGACTAAACTTGTGATTTTTGTTTAAACTAGTTATGGTTTTCAAAGTATTGTCGTGTGTGTCGAGTTTAGATTTTAGTATAATAAGGTTTGAGTTAAGTGGTTGTATCGATATTAAGCATGTAATAATGATGATAATAATGATATTTCTGTGGACATAGACTAATTGAACCACATTAAAAATACTAATTTCATTATTTTTTATTAACACTCTATTACAACATTGATAATAGGAATAACTCTTAACTCATAATCTCAAGTAAAAAATATCACTAAACTCCCGGATTTCAGTGGCTCTTTGTGCATGCCAAAAGTGTTTGTGTGAATGAAGCGCAACGTACGGTCATGTACTTCACATACAAAAAAAATAGTGCATGTGCTGTGGACCTATAGTCATACAGTGTCACCGCCCCCTTCATTAATATTTAGTTTGTTTGTTTTCAAATTAATTTTCAAAACTTTTATTTCTCACCATTATTATATTAGTTTTTTACTTTTTAATTTATATTTTTGTGTGTGACAGTTGGGACCATACGTCGGTGAAGTTAATAATGTTTGTATTAAGGGGTGGTTTGTCAGGGTAATTAAATGTAATAATCTTATAAATACTCTATTAATTTTTTGCTGGTGATGTTTTTTTGTCTGACGAAATTGTTTTGCATAAAAAGATTGACAACGATAAGTTCATACCAAAGCTATACTCATAGCATACAACAATTTCACTAATTTTTTTTATAAAAGTAAAATTTCATTAATAATGCAGAATTACAAATATTCCACTCTAAAATCTGAAACAAAATTGACAGATTTAAAAACAGATAAACTATTATAAGTGTTAGAATAGACCAATAAAAATGTACTAACGTTTAGGGAGGAAAACATGTACATAATCAGTTCATAAGATAGAGCACAAACGGCTCGTTCTGAAGATACTCCACGAACCAGTCACGACTTGTCCATCTACCACTGAAAAGCTTATATGCATGAAGATATGCACAATCTTGAACATGATCTGGATAATCCAGGATCTGGCAAACCCAAATTAAACCTCAAAAACTCCATTGAGCTCAAATCTAAAAAGGAAAGCCTCAAAGATCTAGATGAGACAAAATCTACACAAACTAGGTAGAAATAAAATCTTCCAGATCGGAAGGAGGATCTCTGCACAGAAGTAGAAAGATGAAAAAGAAAGAAAGATAGGAGGGACGGAGAAGAATGGGAGAGAACAGGGGGATGCATAAGGGAATGGGAAAATAGAGAAAAGCATGAGGAAAAGGAACCACCAAAGAGAAGGGAAAATAAGAGAAAAATAAAAAGAGAAGGGAGGAAGAGAGAAGAGCATAAGAAATAAAAGGAAAAGGAGAAGGGGGACGAAGAGAGGACAGGGGTTGGGAGAAGGGAAGAGCAAAAGACAAAGCCAAGGGGAGAGTTAGGGAGCTCTCCCCATGGCGGCGCTGGACACAATCTAGGGTAAAAAATGATGGGTTTGAGAGAAAACCAGGGTAGAAAATGATAGGTCTCTACACTATTGGGTTATGGTAGAAAACAATGTCCAATTTCACTAAAAAATGGCAGAGAGGAGTTCAGTTATTTCCGCCAATAATAAGGCCGATCATCTGAGTGTTGTCTAACTAGAGGTTTCTCTCGTTCTCTCTGAGAGTTTTTCCACCCTTTTGGTATGTGGAGAAAGTCCACTTGGTTAGAGTGGGTTAAGAGGTTTGGCAAGTGTACTGTGAACATGTAGTCAATTACAGAGAAATGGGAACAACTCTCACTTATGGAGGAAAAGAATAACACGGTGGATATTCATAGCGAAGTGGTTGCCAAAGAGATTGATCCATTTGGATGTTTACTATGTAAAGTTCTCACTCTACGTTCGGTTAACAATGTAACCTTCAAGACCACTATGACTTAGGTCTGGAACACTAGGGGGAATGTTTGTATTAGAGGAATGGGAGAAGCTTTGTTTCTTATTGAGTTTAAGTGTGCCTTAGACAAGAAGAAAGTGCTCCAGAAGGAACCATGGAACTTTGACAAGGCATTAGTCATCCTCGAGGATATTTAGAGATTCGGCCAGCCTCTTCAAACACCTCTAAATAGCTTTAAGGTAAGGGTAAGTTTTTTTAATCTACCCGTCCTTTGTATGACATAAAAAATGGTAGAAACCATTGGGAGAAATATTGGGGAGTACATTGGAGTAGCAAAACATTCAGATGAAGGTTTTTATGGGAAATACCTACGAGTACGAGTCACGCTAAACACGATGAGGCTCTTGAGAAAAGGAATGAAAATATGGTAGATAATTGTTTAAAAATTACGTGGGTCAGCTTCCAATATGAGTAGTTACCGGCAGGCCATGTGGAAAAGGAATATTCTCACCATTTAGAGGAGGGCGAAGGCTCGAAAAAACAGATACATCAATTTGGACCATGGCTAAGAGTTCAAAGTCAAAAGAAATGACCAAAATGGGGAGGGCTGAAGGAGAATGAAGCTCATTAGAAATATAGGAAAGCATGGGATCCTTAGGCCGAAATGTGGTGATTGTCGAACACGGGGAGCGACACCAGATACTAGAGTATTGCCGGAAAGTGGAAGACCATATTCATAGGGAAAGGAAAGCATGGGCAGTTACAGGAAAAGAAAAAAATGGGGAGGGGAGATCGAAGGATGATGGTACGTCCCTTACTCACGTACAATCGACAAGGGATGGTGGTGAAGGCAAGGGGAATGTTCCACAATCTGAGTCTGCCACGCCAATCATTAATGATTGCATGATAACAAAGGATCTGGAGAATGCTAATAAATCAAAGGGCAGGGAGATTGCTACAATCCATTTGAATATGCCCAAGAGAGTCAAAGACCTATTTTCAAGGAGTGGGCCTGAGGAAAAGCTAACTTTCAAAGTCTAGGCCACTAGCTACCAAGCTTTAGCCCAAAACCCTCACCTAACACTATTGGTGAGGGTGGGACTCAAAAGGAGAACCAGGCCACTACTAATTCAAAAGGCATTATCCAAAGGCAAAATAAAATATGGAAGAGATGGTAAAGAACAGGGAGAAAGTCTTCATCTTTGAACCTTATGTGTGATAAGGAAACCAGCAGAAAGCATCTAGCTCAAGATGAAGAACTGCCAGGGAAATGCAAGAAGTTTTTCTCTGTATCTCAGTCACCCCAATCGGACCTCCCAGCAGCGGGTCTTTTCAATGGAGCCCGCTACTCGCAATGATCCTTTAAGACCGGAATGCTCGGAGGCTTGGGAACCGACGAGCATTCAAATTGCTAGAAAGTATAATTAATAGCAAAGATCCCACAATAGTCTTCTTACTGGAGACACGATGCTCACAAAAAGGTAATAATTTACGCTTTCGTTTGGGTTTTGATTTAGTTATTGTTGTTCCTAGTAGGGGTCAGAGTGGGAGTTTGATGCTTTTGTGGAAAAATTCTGTTAATTTGGAAATTAAGTCCTTCTCTAAAGGACATATTCACTCTCATGTGAAATTAGAAGATGAGGTTATGTGGAGATTCACTGGTTTCTATGGAATCCCTGCCTAAGGTAAGATGACCCATTTGTGGAACTTGATGCGTAAGCTGAGGAGCATTTCGAATCTTCCTTGGCTATTCTGTGGAGATTTTAACGAGATTCTAAATCAATTCGAGAAAATATAGGATGACCCGTTGGAGGAGAACCTGATGGAAGGCTTTAGAGGAACTTTAAACGACTACAGTTTGATGGAAATTGACTCCAAGGATTCGAAATTCACCTGGAACAATAAAAGGTAAGGGCATGCTAACATCCGGGAAAGGTTAGACAAGGTATGTGTTGCCAATCTTGGAGAGCATTGTTTTCTTTAGCTTTCGTTGAGCACGATCGTTACATCTCTTCGAACCATGAAGTTTTATTTTATCATCTTTCTAGAGAAAACCGAGATAACAATAGGCTTATTGTCTCTCATTGCTTTCATTTCGAGTCGATTTTGGCTGAAATGAGGAGTGTGCTAGCAATATTGAGGAAGAATGGAATAAAGGGTGTTCAGGCATAAACCCATCCACTATTATTACAAGGTTGTTAAACTCTTGTGCGGTTAAGGTTAAGATATGAGGCTTATCTCTTGGTCGGAAGATTAACCAGACTTCGAAAGTCTTGGAAAGGCTCTATGATGAAGATCTAATGGCTGTTGATTAGAACCAAATTGGCCAATTAGAAGCTAATCTAAAGGTAAGATGACCCATTTGTGGAACTTGATGCGTAAGCTGAGGAGCATTTCGAATATTCCTTGGCTATACTGTGGAGATTTTAACGAGATTCTGAATCAATTGGAGAAAATATAGGATGACCCGATGGAGGAGAACCTGATGGAAGGCTTTAGAGGAACTTTAAACGACTACAATTTGATGGAAATTGACTCCAAGGATTCGAAATTCACCTGGAACAATAAAAGGTAAGGGCATGCTAACATCCGGGAAAGGTTAGACAAGGTCTGTGTTGCCAATCTTGGAGATCATTGTTTTCTTTAGCTTTCGTTGAGCACGATCATTACATCTTTTCGAACCATGGAGCTTTATTTTATCATCTTTCTAGAGAAAACTCGGATAACAATAGGCTTATTGTCTCTCATTGCTTTCATTTCGAGTCGATTTAGGCTGAAATGAGGAGTGTGCTAGTAATATTGAGGAAGAATGGAATAAAGGGTGTTCAGGCATAAACCCATCCACTATTATTACAAGGTTAAACTCTTGTGCAGTTAAGGTTAAGATATGAGGCTTATCTCTTGGTCGGAAGATTAACCAGACTTCGAAAGTCTTGGAAAGGCTCTATGATGAAGATCTAATGGCTGTTGATTAGAGCCGAATTGGCCAATTAGAAGCTAATCTAAAGAACCTCCAAGCTCAAGAGGAAATGTTTTGACATCAGAGATCTAGAGTAAACTGGTTGAAAGCTGGGGATAGGAAGACATCTAATTTTCACTCTAGAGCCTCGGAAATAAAATGGAGAAACACGATTTTGGGCCTTTTCAATAGCTTTGGGCTTGGATAGAAAGCCAATAAGAGATGGGTAATATTGTGGCATATTATTTTAGCTCACTTTTCCAATAATTAAACCCCATGGAGGAAAGCTTGAGTACCGTCATCAATGCGATTGACAAGAGAATTTTGAACGAGCAAGTCAATTCCGTGGCCGACCCGTTCACCAAAGAGAAAATTTAGAATGTTATCCGAAGCATGCACCCAACCAAAAGCCCAGGTCCTGATGGTCTCTTGCCTTTTTCTACCAGAAATACTACAGTGTGATAGGGGAGGACGTTGCACGAGTGTGTTTTAGTTGCCTCAATGAAGATAATGGCCTTAAGACCCTCAATAGGACTCTTATTGCTTTGATCTTGAAGGTGAAGAATGTGAAATATGTGAAAGACTTTCGTCCGATAAATCTGTTTAACTTTTTTGTACAAGATTGTGGCAAAAATCATTATTAATCGACTAAAACTGATTCTCTCAACCATAATTTTAGAAAGTCATAGTATTTAATGGGGGGTCGTCAAATCACAAATAACATTTCGGAAACTCTTGAGATCATCCACTCTATGAGGAATCAGAAATCCTATAATTTAGGATTGGCGGCTATCAAATTGGATGTCAGTAAGGCCTACGACAGGGTTGAATGGAGTTATCTTTTGTTGTCATGGATAGAATGGACTTCCCAAACAGTTGGATTTCTCACATTCAGCGGTGTACCACTTCAGTCAGCTTCTCCTTCATCATAAACAAATCGATTTATGGTAGAATTCACCCATCTAGAGGCCTCTAGCAAGGGGATCCTCTATCGCCATATTCATTTCTTATTTGTACGGAAGGGTTGTCGAGTTTATTCAAGAGAGCTCTGGATTATGTAAACATCCAATGCAACCCGATCTGGAGAGAAAGCCTTACCATTTCTCATTTGTTCTTTTCAGACAACACTCTTATCTTCAATAGAGCAAATTAATCTTCATGCTCTAGTATTGCTGAGGTCCTTCATCTTTACGTGGGAGCGTCGGGTCAGATCATTAACACAGAGAAGTTGATTATATCCTTCAGCCTAAATACACCAGACCACTTGAGGAGTACTTTAGATTCACTCTCAATATTAGCCCAGGTCCTTGCTTTGAATCTTACTTGAGTTTTCCTGTGTACCTTGACAAAAGGAAAATGATAGGAAACTTTTAATGAGATGCAGAGAGGGAGACAATTCTTGATCGGAGGCAAAGAGGTTTTGATCAAAGCAGTAGTTCAAGCTATTATGTCCTATACTATGAGCTCTTTTATGCTTCCCAAAGGATTGTGCAAGGAAATTGAAGTGTGACGGTAAACTTTTGGTGGGGCGTTCTCTGACTCAGGTTCAAAAATGCATTGGACAGCCTGGAAAAAAACTCTGTAGATCTAATATGGAAGGTGGCCTTGGCTTTAAAGATTTTGAGCCATTAAACAGGGCCCTTCTAAGTATGCAAGCATGGCGGTTAATTCAGAACCCAAAGATCTCTTATAGCCAAAATCTTTATTGCCAGGTACTTTAGTGCCTTGAACTTCTTTGATGGTGCGGCTGGTCCTTCTTCCTCATTCATATGGGAGAGCATTCTATGGGGTAGAGATCTTTTTAACACGGGCTTGAGGTGGCAGGTAGGCAATGACATCTCCATTAAGATTTTCATGATAAATGGATTCCCATCCCGCTCTCTTTCAAGGTGATCACTCCCGCTCTTGTTATCTCTCTTAATTTTCTTGTGGCTAACCTTATCGATGAAAATGGTTGGAAAGAGGATTTATTGTCAAGGATTTTTCTCCCACAGAATGTTGAGCATAATCTAGCTTTCCCCCTCCCTATATCTGATTTTCCTAACTTTTTAATATAGTATTATGATAAATTTGGCAAAGTATATTAAGAGTGAGTATAGTGCTTAAGACTCCCCTTTAAAGTCAAGATTTTCTCTTAGAGAGATGCCCTGAATTCTCTCCCTTGTTTGAGCAATCTAGCTTCTAGAGGCATTAAAGCAACCTCTAAATGCAAAATCTATGGGAAGGAAGAGACAATAGTGCATGCTTTATTCAATTACAAGGTGGCAAGGGAGGTGTGGCGTGCTTCTTTTCCTCAGGTTCTAGATTTCTCCAAGAAAGATGTTGGAATGGACTTTTTCTTGGCAGCTAGACAGATCTTTCTAGCTTCGGAGTTCCCCTGCTTCATTATTCTTTGTTGGTTCCTCTGGTGGAACATGAACGAGGTGGCTACCGGGCGTAACTTGCGTCTAGGGGAGATTTTAGTTTGCTGGCCTAACAATTTTAAGAGGAGTTCAAGGCCCACCTTTCACTATACCAGGCTCCTCCCCCTTTCTTTGTGAGCCTGGTGGTGGACCATTGGATCCGCCCTCCAATTGATAGTTTCAAATTTAATGTGGACACGACTTGTGGTTCCTCTCGAGGTATGGGGCTAGGCATCAATATCCAGAACTCTTCGGGTGAGTTGCTAACCATCATGACTAAGAGCTCATGGTTAATGCTTGCTTAGGCGTGTCCTCTCTCGTGGCTGCGGTTAGTTCAGTTGTTAGTGATTGTATGTCCTTTTCGTCACTCTTTAATTGCTCCCTTAATCATATTTCTAGAACTTGTAATGGAGCATCTCATAAATTTGGCTAAGTTAGCTCTTTTAGAAGCCAACTTTTTTGTTTGAGGACTCCAACATGCCATTGGGATGTGTTGTTTGAAGATTCTCGTTGGTGTTAATGGATGAATTTCATTTCAAAAAATTTGACGGAGAGAATGGCCAAAATGTCACATTAGCATCAACTTAATATGGTCATATGATAATTCAATAGTATTGTATATGTATCATACATGAGGAGAAGAAAAATATAGAATTGATAGGAGATAAATATTTCAGTCTTTTATCTATCTCATATTTTCATCTCTTCTGATAGGTTTTTATTATAGATATGGTAACATAGAATTTCTTCATAATTTTGCCATATAACTTTACACCCTTGTACTTCCCAAGATTAGCTTATGATGTTGCGCCTTTGACCTAGAAATGCCTTTAGAAAATATTGTTTTATGAAACAACTATCATTTGTTCCCAATAAAACTTCTAAGAGACCTCCATGACCATATATTAATCATTACTCTGCGACTATACTATTTGACATATCATTGTTATGACCACAACCTCAAAAATTTGAGAAATATGTAAAAATAAAAAAAGATAAATAATAAAATGTGGAACACAAAAAAGTTATGTGGTTCAACAATGTGTCTACGTCCACGGGCGAAGATGAGAAGAATCTCTCTAATTAACAAAGAGAGTACAAAAGAATGCCAAAAGTATTCACAAATATAAATTAAAGTAGGGCTTTTATAATATTTGTAGGTCACTCACAAATATCTCCATATCTGATAAGATTTGGTACAATAAAAAAGGGATATGAGAGTCTTTTTTATATAAAAAACTAAGAGAGCATGACTACAAAATAATCAATGTGGGACAAAAAAACCCCACGTTTGAAGCCACGCCTCAACAAATCTCCACCTTGGCTTCAAATCACACAGTGATCTTGAAAAGTAGATTTCTTCAAACATCTTCTCCAAAACAACAAATCATTTACTGCAAATACTAACCAAGTCTAAGCAAAGCTGGAACTTATGAACAAGAATAGACTTAGTCATCATATTAGCTGGATTATTTACTGTAGGAATTTCACTAAATGTAACGGCACCCCGAGATACAGCCTCACAAATGAAATGATATTTGACATCAATGTTTGGTCCTCTCATGATGCATTTGAATTTTGGTCACATGTATAGCATTATCGCTATCACAATAGATAATAGTAGCATCCTACTGAAGTCCTAAATCAGTAACCAAACCTCTAAGCCAGATGACATTTTTCATTGCTTTTGCTGCTACTGTGTACTTTGCTTCTGTAATAAATAACACGACTGTAGATTGTAGAATAGCCTTTTCAACTAATGGCACAACCAGAAACTGTGAACAAATAACCTGTCATAGATTGCGTCTTATCAAGATCACCAGCATAGTCAGATTCGACAAAGCCAACAACATTGCTACTAGTCTCAAAACTTCAGCCATAAACTAAGCCCAAACATGCAGTGCATTTCATATATCGAAGGATCCATTTCATAACTTGCCAATGTACCTTGTCGCAGTTCCCTATGTATTTGTTGACGACATTAACAACATATGAAATATCTGGACGAGTATAAAACATAGCGCACATGATACTTCCAACTACACTATGTAAGGAACATGTGACATCTGTTCCTTTTCTTCATCATTTTGTTGTGACATATTTGCTGAAAGCCTAAAATGTGCAGTAAATGGAACATTAAAATGTTTAGACTTCTACATACCAAGTGTTCAAGAACTTTCTCAATGTAATTCTTTTGAGAAAAAAACAACATGCTTGCTTGACTATCATTTTGAATTTCTATGCCCAAAATCTTCTTTTCAGCACCAAATCTTTCATCTCGAACTTACCACTAAGCTGAACTTTCAATATGACAATTTCAGCTTTATTTTTTGCAACAATAACATATCATCAATGTAGAGGAACAAATAAATAAAAGAACCATCTAGAAGATGTTTCTGGTAGACACAAGTGTCATAGGCACTCCTGGAGTAATCATGCCTAAGCATAAATGAATCAAATCACTTGTACAACTGCCTAGGAGATTGCTTCAAGCAATATAATGACTTCTTCAGCAAATAAACATGATCTTTTATACCCTAGAAAACGAACCCCTCTAGTTTATGTATATAGATATGTTCTTCAAGCTCACCAGGCATAAAAGTTGTCTTGCCATCTAGCTGCTCTAGCTCCAAGTCAAAACTATTGCAATCAATACGCGAGTAGAGCTATGCTTCACAACTAGTGAAAACACTTCATTAATGTCCACACCCTCTCTCTGGCCATAACCTTTGGCAACTATACGTGCTTTGATCATTGGTGCTTCAACCCCTAGAATTCATTCCTTTTTCTTGATGACTTATTTGCAGCCCACAATCTTCTGGCCCTTAGGTGATTTGAGTAACTCTCATGTACGATTCTTATGAATAGATTGAAGCTCTTCAATCATAGCAACAATCCACCGAGTAGGCTTGCTGCTTATAACAGCCTCACGATAGTTAGAAGGTTCCTAAGCCTCAATATTATTCGCCACGGTTAATGCATACGATACCAAATATGCATGAGCATACCTCCGAGGTGGTCTAATCTGTCTCATCTCTCATCCGATAGCAATAATGTATTGTTGTTCTCGTTGCTTAATTACAATATCATCAACTAAATTGTGCAACTCATCCTCAACTGGCGATCTTGCATTTACTAGGAGCTACAACCATTAGCTCCACCTACTTACTGACATCATGGTATGAACCTGCAGCAACAAACTACTTTCTCTCCAACAACAAAACATTCTCATCAAATTTAACATCTCTGCTATTTATAACTTTAGGTGTTTTTGGTTCAACACACCACAAACAATAACCCTTCACCTCATATTGAAATCTTAGGAATACACATTTTTGTGACCTACGCCCAAGCTTACCATCACTTGCATGAGCATATGCAGGACAACCAAATATTTTTAAAATAGAATAATCAGTAGAAGAACCAGGCCATACCTCAATCAGAGTCTTTAATTCAATTGCAGTCGATGGAGACCTATTCATCAAGTAGCATGCATAATTGACAGCCTCAGCCCAAAAGCTATCGTCCAAACCAACATTAGAGAGCATGTTATGCGCTCTCTCCATAAAGGTTATAGTCATACATGTTGCGATGCCATTCTGTTGTGGTGTTCCCGTGCATGTGTGGTGTCTAATCAAAAATTTAATTTTCACACTTCAAATAAACCCTTGTAGATTCTAGACCATTATTAGTTCTAGAATCCTTAATTTTCTTACCCATTTAGTTCTCAACACAAGCTTTCCACTTCATGAAGATCGAGAATACATCACTTTTCTGCTTTAAGAAATAAATTCAAACTCATCGAGAGTAGTTTCAATGAATGTTAGAAAATAACGTGTACCACCTTTATATTCAATAGGAGAAGGACCTTAAGGATCTGAATGGATGTAATTCATTATGCCCTTAGTCCAATGAATCAGTGTGATGAACTTGACTCTGCATTATTTCCTATAAAGACGATGGTCACAAAATTTGACATCCCCCTCTTACTCATATGTCATAAACGCATGCCAAAGACGGGGAATCTCGTAATCTGGATCTGATGAGGATGAAATTGTTATAACACCAGTTATTGTGCTTCCCTATAGTATATATATAGGTCGTGAGTCAACTTTCTTTTAATCACCACTAGAGCACCCTTGCAAACCTTTAAAACTCCACCTATGACAATATTGTTCGGACTTTGACTAATGTACGACATGTACCATATGAGAAATAACCTTATTTGTTTTAGTACGTTTGACTCCCAAGGTTATCGATATTAAGGGATTTGAGCCATACCAATACTAACAACTTGCATGAGGCACTATTTTTCATCAAGATCTCCACCCTCATCGATTAATTCATAAGTAATAAGTCAATCTCTATTGGGGCACATATGGTACGTACAAGCTAAATCAAGAACACAATCGTTATCTGAGCAGCTCGTGGATACTGCTCAGCATTATCAGAAATATCATTTAAACTATCTTCTGCTACATTAGCAATATCATCGGTAGTGTATGATTTTCCAGTAGTCCCATTTGTATCTCTTGACTTTCAGGTATTCAACTTTTCAGTACACTTCTTTTCTTTCTTTTTAGCTCAAAGTGTTAGTTTTTTAAGTTATAAATTTTTTGAGAATTGAGTGATACATAACTTAAACTCACGATTTCATTATATAAATATAAGGATCTAGCTAGCTGTTGTGACAGCAGAAATTATTAGATAAAAACGAATGACATACTAATTATGAATTCCACACAATGGAGTTATTTGTTACAATTGCAACTAGCTAGAACATATAGATGTTAGTCAGCTCATCCTCAGTCCTTTTATAGTAAATGGGAAAAAATGAACCAACATTTATCTCTAAAATGAAATAAATTAACTACTCTCTCCCTCTCACTAGCACTGTCGTTCTCTCTCTACTGCATGCTCATCCCTCTTTTCACGTTCCTGGTCTGCCGCTCACCTCCCTTCCCTATTCAATATATCACTCAGCAACCCAACTTCCTCTCACTCTCTCGTGGACACATTTTTAGCAGAGAGCTGAGAGACAGAAAAATCCACTCAACCACCACCAACAGTCCCGAAAGTCCAACCATAATTCAATTTTTCCGACTGTCCTCGTTTTTTTACATGCAATGGACATTTACGGTCTGCACAATGCAGCCCCAGATGGATTTCCCATTGATGACCTCTTAGACTTCTCCAACGACGACCTCTTCTCTTCGTCCTCCGCCTCCAACACCTGCACCACTCCCGCCGACTTCAACCACCACCACCACCACTTTCTTCAACCCGAAAACCCCTTTGGTTCATCCTCTAACATTCCTACTTACCACTTCTCTACTGACTTCACTCACGACCTCTGTGTTCCCGTACGCCTCTTTTTTCTTTTTCTTTTTGCATTTTCTCGGAAACCAAACAGCACCTCAAATTTTAATTTTTTTATTTTTTTCTTTATGCATAGAACGACGACGTTGCTCAGCTCGAGTGGCTCTCTCAGTTCGTTGACGAATCCTTCAGCAATTTCCCATTGACCAACGTCGTCGGAGTCAACGCCCTCGGACCAGACACGTCATCGTTCTCTGTCCAACCGCGGACTAACCATTCAAGAGCAACCTCCGCCGTCGCCGCCTTCTTTCCTGATCCCGAATCGTCGTCGCCAAGAAAGCCCAAATGTAAGAGAGAAACCACCGGAAAAAATGTCTTACTGTCGTCGCCATCTTCTCCAGCGAATAACAGGGACGGTGTCCGTAGGTGTTCACACTGCGCATCGGAGAAGACACCGCAGTGGCGCGCCGGACCACTAGGCCCCAAGACGTTGTGCAATGCGTGCGGTGTTCGGTACAAGTCGGGTCGACTCGTACCCGAATATAGACCCGCTGCTAGCCCAACTTTCGTACTGACTCAGCACTCCAATTCTCACCGGAAGGTTCTAGAGCTCCGTCGCCAAAAGGAGCTTCTTCGGCAACAGCAGCAGCACCCACACAACTTCCAGGTTTGCTGACATGTCGATTTATTATTGGGTTTTGACAGAATGGGGGTATAGTTGGGACGGTAAGTCTCTGAGTTATGTTATCAAAAGTCCTATAATCTTCCTTATCACTTTCTGTAATGCGTTAATTTTCTGGTAAAGAAAAGGAAAACTAATAAAAGTGATTAATTAAAAGCTACTCGTTGCCTCCAAACATCATTTTCTGAATGATCACAGTATGACACAGACTGACTTATAAGACTTGCAGAGGATCTTCTTTCTCTTCTCTCTTATATTGTTTCTCTGATCACTATAAACATGTTTAAGCTGGGTATTGTGATGGCAACGAAATCTGAGTTGAGATTACTGAAAGTTAATGCATATTATTTGATGCAAATTGAACTGTTCAATTGCAGTCATTAATAGGGATGTTTTTCTTGATTGTTCTTTTGTCAAAGGAGGGACAAAGCATGGGGTTTGAAACTTCTTCTATGATCATTTGGCATTTGAGCCATTGTCTACTAGGTTGGCTTATTAATTTTGAAGATATTATTTTTAAAAAAATTGTTATGCAGTTTATTTAAATCATACAGACACATCTCTAATTTTAAAACTTACTCGGCCTCTCTTATAACAATTTCAGTGACAAAAAAATCTTAAAGTGTTAAATTTGAAATAGACCAATTACCGATTATTTTCTTCACAAATCTGAAAATAATAGAATCAATTTTTTTAATATCCGAACCATAATTGACCTAAATCCAACAAACATTGTGCCGTTTTATGTTGGCGGTTAAACAGTTTGAGTTAGATCGGTTACAGGAAAAAAATGTCTCTTTACAACCAAAGCAATCGATTTTTTTATAGAATAAACTTGTTATTTTTTAAGCTAGAATGATGTTTGTGTTATTTAAATAAATTATAGAAATGAGAAATTTTTTCCCTTATTTTCAAAAATTAAATATATATAATTTATTATTAAATGTAAAGTTTCATTACAACGTGAACTTTATCGTGCTAGCCCTACAGTTTTATTTGACTACAAACTTTTTTCATATAAGTATAACTTTCTTTGCAAGTCCCACGCATGAATTTTTTTCATTTGGCAAAGAGATTAATAAACTTTAAAAATGAAATTGAACTTTCTTAAATATGCAAAAGACCCATGCTTGTTAATAGGTATTAAATAAATGACGAAAAATACCCGTGGAGTGTAGGTGGAAATTAAACTATTCCACGTGTACTCTCTCTCAAGATTTAATTGGGTATGGTCCACGTGAAATTCAACATGTATAGTAGTCCTCAGAGGGCTCCATTTACTTGCAGACAGACACCCAGTAAAAGCCTGTGGTAAATTTGGAGTCTTGGCGCCAGAATTGATCAACCTAAATGTGAATTCGTCGGAGACAGAGATAACCCCAGCGAGAATGAACCCAGTTGAGAATTCCTATCCTCACGCCAATTTCACTAGGAGATTGGAGATTCAGCTGAGAAACGAAGGCGAAAGGTGATTGGAGGAGTTTCTTAAGGATGAGATGAAAAGATGTCAAAGTTATATAGATTAATTTTGGAGGTCATTGAATTTATTGTACATGTTACACATTGTGCTTTTTCTATTACATTTATGTGGATAGTATTTTTAAGGTTTTCTAGCCACTCTATAAATAAATACCCATAAGTTTCCCTTCTCTAACACACTTCATCCTATATCCATCCTATATTAGATCCTTCTCTTCTACCTTTCTTTTTGAGAGTTTTTCTTCATTAAAGAAAGGTGTTAATTTGGAGGAGCTTTAAGCTCAACCATCATACAGGTTGGTGTGAATTATATAACGTTTCAGTTAGAGTGTTGTATTCTAGGGGGGATAAAAGTCAAGAAAGATATGTTGTATCGATTATTAAAATCATCAAGCTGCAGATGGCTTGTATATCTTTAAAGAATGCGAGGTTTTTTTGCCTCAACCTAGCTGTTTACATTCTCATTTTTTTATTATTTTATTACTGTCATATTGTATAACCAACAATTTTAAAGGAATTTGAACGATGAAGTCAATAATTGAGAAGTCAAATGGGAACATTAGAGATCTCAACAAGCCACTTCGTTTCAAAGGTGCACACTTCCATAGGTGGAAGAGAGAAGTTTTTTTCTACTTAGTCTTCTCAAAGTTGCCTTTGTCCTCTTGGAGAAGAATTCAAAGAAAACCAATACTGAAGGCATGAATGATGAAGAATGCTTAGAGCATGAATATCATGTGGATTAATTTGAAAATGATGAGTATAATTGTCGGTATTATCTAGAAACCCTTGCAAAGTAAATATGACACTGAGGAAGTTGGTGTAAAAACTATGTTGGAAGTCGATTTTTTTGCTCAAATGATGGATGACACATCTATAGTGAAACAATTGATAATTACCACAATCATGGAGGGAGTTTCAAAAAAGCATGCTCCATAAACAAAAGGAGATGTCATTAGAGACCTTGATCACACGCATCTGTATGGAGGAAGAAGCTAGATGTCAAGATGTTCTTATGCAAGAGAGAAACAATAATTCAACTAGTAAAATTGATTTCTACAATTAATAACTCGCCTAATAGTCAGTTTCCTAAAAATTTCCCAATTAAAGCCTAAGAAGAAAACACATGATTTTTTTTTATAAAATTCATCAATATAATAAAGGAAATCAAAGTCAAGTGAATAAGAACCAAGTAACTCATTCAAAGATACAACAAGCCAAAGTTTATAATGTATGTGGCACGAATGAGCATCTTGCTTGAATTTGTAGATACAGAACGCCACCCTACCCCACGGGCTATGGTTATCGATATCGACACGGTTCAAAGTGTTGAGGGATGGTGTGCGAACTTGGTGCTAGTAGACATTTTTGCTATGATGAAAATTAGTTCAAAGTCTACACTCCTTTTAAGGAGCCAACGACAATAATGTTTGGGGATTCCCGCACTGCTCAAGTGCTTGGAATTGGTGAAGTTGAACTGAAGTTCTCCTCAGGAAGGATTCTCACTTTAAAAGATGTTCTTGATACTCCTTCCATGAGAAAAAAAAATCTTATGTCAAGCTTTCTTCTTAATAAGGTTGAGTTTAAACACACAATTGAATCTGACCAATATGTTATTATCAAGAAAGGTATATCTATGGGAAATGGTTATATTTGTAATGGTATGTTTAAATTAAATGTTGAAAATAATGAGAATGCATCAACTAGTTCCACTTACATGCTCTCTTCTTTGAACTTCTGGCATGCTCATTTGAATCATATAAATAATAGATATGTGATAAGCATGAATACTTAGGATTAATTCCAATGCTGAAAAGATCTTGAAAAATATGAAACATATGACATGGCTAAAATTGTAAAACAACCTCTTTCTAGTGTTGAAAAATATGAAACATATAACATGGCTAAAAAGGTTTAAGCGAAAAGCAAATATGGAGTTTTTGTGATTTTAAAAGTTAGTTATACTAGTAGTGTGGCTTGAGTCATGTGATCTTGAAATCTTCTAGATTGTTTTTTAAAACTTCAAGGTTTGAATAGAAATATACATGCTTCCTTTTCCATTATAAGGAAACTTAGTAGCTCAAATGGAAATATTTAATGCTAACCCAACAAGTTATGTATTCGATCTAGAGGATATTCTTTGATATCATATAATTGGCGAGACACCAAATTGTTGAATGGTTTGGTCAGTTTCTGACAAAGTATGTATTCTAGCGTAGAACTTGTAGACGTGTTTTTTACATAAAATGTCAATTTTTTATTCTTATTTATCAAATTCTCAGCTAAGTTTCTATGAGTCGTTGAAAAAGACGAAATCTTGCTATAAATTCTTAAGAATGTGAGGGTGTTTTGTCAAAGTGGCATGCATATACCTAAGATAGTAAAAATAGGTATAAGAATGATTTATTGCATCTTCGTTGTTAAGCACATAACAAAAGTGCTTATTGGTTTCTTACGTATGAGTCAGAAATTCAGGATATAAACGACTATGGAATCTAGTAATGTATCATTTTTTGAACATGTATTTGCATGTAGATCTATAAAGCAATCAAGTTCATCTAAACGATCACATGAGATCACAAATGAGTTTGTTAATGAGAACAATCATGCCAAGAACCTGGAAAAGAAGTTGATGATGAACCTAGGCATAGCAAAAGAGCTAGGTAAGAAAAATATTTTGGTCAAGATTTTCTGACCTATTTGCTAGAAGTTGGACCTCAAACTTCAAAGAAGCAAAGAGTTCATTAGAAGCACCCTATGGAAAGACGTTGTTCAAAGTAAATTGATTAAATCTTGCAAATCATACTTAGACACTAGTGAATCTTCCTTGACGATGTAAACAACTAGGATAGAAATGGACTTTCAAGAGAAAATGAAATCATATGGGTAAATTCATAAATATAAGGCTAGCTTGTAAATAAAGGTTACACACAGTGTAAATTACCTTGATACTTATTCTCTTATGACAAGAATAACCTCCATTACGATGATAATTGCATTCACAACTTTTTAAAGTACATCAACGGATGTGAAAACTGTTTTTTAATGTAGATTTAGAAGAAGAAATCTACATGGAATGACCTGAGGGTTTTTTCACTCTATGTCAAGAAAAGAAAGTTTGTAGATTGGTGAAGTCGTTATCTGGTTTAAAGTAAGCATCAAAATAATCGCAAGACAAGTTTGGCCTTGCCATGATGGAAAATGGTTTTAAAATAAATGAGTATGACATGTATGTTTATGTAAAAAAAAATTGGCTACATAATTGATGACATGCTCATTATTGGTAATGATTAAAAGATGATCAAATCTACCAAGATGATGTTGAACTCAAGTTTCGTTATGAAAGATGTGGGACTACCCGATATATTTTTTAGAATTAAAATCTCGAGATCATCAAATGCTCTCATTCTAAGCCAGACACATTATTTTGACAAGATACTTGAGAAATTCAACAAGGATGATTATGGTGCATCCAAAACAATGGTAGATATAAATTTATATCTATCTAAGAATTAAGGAGAAAATGTTTCTCAACAAAAGTATTCTAGATTGATAAGAGGCTTGATGTACTTATGAGTTGTACAAGACCAGATATAACATCATCAGTTAGTAAACTGAGTAGATACATGAGTAATTCAAGATCTGATTAGTGAGGGAAATATCTGAGTATTTAGGTACTTACGATAAATATACTAGTAGTTATAGTTGTACTAAACCAAATATCCATTCTTGAAGGATACAATGATGCAAACTCTATATATGATATGAAAGACACAAATTCCACTAGCGGATATATGTTCACACTAGAAGGCTTGAGAACCTAAACAAAAATGCAGCAGTGAACGTACCACAAAGCTATATCTCTATATCTTTTTTTAGCCAACACTATCTACCCCATCTTTCAAAATTTGTGTCATGGAAGTCTTCTAAGCATACATGTATAGCTTGATCCACAATAGAATCTAAGTTCATTGCTTTAGATAAGTGTCGTGAAGAGGCTAAATGACTACAAAATTTCATAGAAGGATATTCCATTGTGGCAGAAGCTTGTGCTAGAAATTTGCGTCCACCATAAAGTCAAAGGATAACATTGCTAATCTGGTAACCAACGGGTTAAATGGAGAGTTAAGTGATAAATCAAGGGAAATGAGACTAGAGCCCATGAAAGAATAAGCCGATATGATGGAAACTCAACCTAGATGATCGGAGATGCTAAGAGCTAGGATAAAAAAGGGACAACCAAATCGTAAAGACATAGTTGAATCACTATGGGGGTTACCCAGTGATGATATAGTGATGCTCGTAGGGAAACAAGGTAAGCTATACTTTTAATGATTTTTAAGCATAAAAAATTTGAGTAGAGTAATGTGGGTTACTTTTGATTAATAAATCATCTATGCGAGAAAACAATGGGGCCGCTCTTAAATAAAATGATGTAAGGCTCCGTTCTTTGAAACTCTCACATGAACCAAGCGTAAATTCATGGTGAAAACAAACAGAACCAGTGAACTCAATTGTACTATAAATGTACATGTGTAAGGTATATTATCATTTACATAAATAACAAACAATTCAAAGACATCGTGCCTTTTCACAACAGAAGATTCAAAGGGTAAACATACATATCCTATACAAGTATTCCACCGCTGAACCATATCACTAGGTCAAAGCATCCTTGAGTCGTCAACTATTTTGTCTCCTTTGTCAATTTCACTATAATATGAGGCGTCTCTCAAAGATTAGGTAAAAAATCATATTGACATCATTAGTAAGAGAAGAGAAACCCAAGGAAGACAATTCTTCTCCCTAGTTGAAATTAGTTAGGGAGGAAAAAATTGGTTTTTTCTTCCAACTACCAAGGAACGAGGAAAATGTGAGGTATCAATTCACGGTGGTTCGGGAAACTCTTCATAGTTAGTGGCAATACACGATGCTCGACAACGGCGGCAAACAATGATAGCTTTCTCACGATTTCATGGATTCACGCGTAGTTTGAGAGCACAGTTCGTGTGTAGATCGATGATCGAATCATGACATAAAAATTCTAATTTTTTGGGTTCACACATCAAAGGAGTGATTTCATGTTTGTTCTAACATAGAGTAGATTCTTTAATAGAAGTTTTTAAGATCGGGACAATTTTTCATTTCACCAATATCTTCAATTGGTATCATAGCCATGTTCTAGATCTATTTGTTAGATGTCTACTGCTAGAACGAATAACCTATGGATTATTGTATTCATAAAACACTAACTCATTTTGGCAGGAATATTTAATTTAATCTCCCTTGCATGATTGTTTAGATTTTACGTATATTTTTATGTTGGTTATGTAATTAGAGATGCAATCTAATTACACACGGTGCTATATTATGGAGAGGCAACACATGATCAATAAATAGGTCGACGATAATTACAAGAAGAATACAAAGTACGAATGGAGTTCAATTACAATTTTTACAATGGATGTAAGTTGTAATTAATAATTAATAATTCTTATCATGAGTTTGCTCAGTAGATTTTATTAATTATTTAGCCATGAGTATTTATATCCTTATGGTCCCTGAGCTAGCCTATGTGTTATAGGTATTGCCATGACTCCTCACTGTTGGATTTAAATATAAGGGAGGCTTCTCGCAAAGATTAGGTCTAAGCCTTTTGAGACCATTAGTAAGAGAAGGAAAAACCCTAGGGAGACTAATCCTCTCCCTAACTGAAAATTAGAGAGGGAAGAAAATTGGAATTTTTCTCTAAGTGCACATACATTGGTGATCGAGTGACAACCCTGAGGAATAACGAGAAAGACCGTGATGTATCGATTCGTGGTGATTCACGACAATACTCGACAGTCGGCGACAATAGTCAGCGACAACGGTCTACGGTGGCTGGTGTGGCAAACCACGACTTGGCGACAACAGTATGATTTTTATGTTCATGCATCAAATATATGATTTTTATATTGTTTAATAAATAAATTTTAAAATTGAGAGTTTTCTACTGCGTCAATCCCTTCAACATTGTGGTTCCCGCATTTTATTATTATTATTATTATCATTTAGACCATTTTACCTTTTTTTAAATAAAGTTCGTGGTGATAGGAATCAATAAATTCAGCAGGACAACCCAGTTAGGCTGACACCTTCATAGCACCATCGTATCTAACTCAACTCAACATATTATTAAAATAAAATAATAGTAAAAATGAATATACAAAAACAATTTAACAGTATCTAAGAGAATGCATGTTACAAACATCATCAGAAACAAAAAAGAACAAAATCTAGAGCACTCCCCTACCATGTATGAATAAGGTTATAGACGCCATGCAACCGGTTGCCCATAAATGTGTGCGACAACAAAGTTCACCAGAGTGAGAAAATCTAATAATTTATCCCAAGCAGCATGTCAATGTCAAGGAATCTATCGAGATCTTGAACGAATAATGACCACCACATAAACAGAATCACTCTACAATTATAATTAGATCAATCCAAATGTCCATGCATAAACATTCACATGGATAGCAAAAGCTAACTCACCCTTGAAAGTAAAACATATGCTGAAGTGGATAGCAAACAACCCTTAAGAAATCCTTTAGAAGATCAAAAAATGCCTTCATAATCTGTAAGGGCAGGCCTACCAAAAGGTGTTCCACCTGTGTTCACCTTAATCCAGCCTAATGGAGAGGACACTAAAAAATTTCCATATACGTGGGGCTCTATAAGGATGAGCTGAAACATAAAGTTGTGATGTGTCAAAAGCTCATCTATGGAACTTTACATCATGCCAATCTTGAAGGAGTATACCTCACAAATTAAAATTTTGTGTGAACTAGAAGATGTCAATCATGGAAGTTTGCCAGAGAGCCGTCATTACGTGCTAAAAGATATCACATCTCACCAAAGATTTAAGAAAGTATCATCCAGCTTGATATCATTCCTAAAAATATTTAACACAACATCCCACAACTCATGAGCAAAATTACATTTTATAAAGAGACCTCATAAGTCCTTCTCCGCAACACAACAAAACGACACCGGGAAGAAAAAAGTATAATACAAGCACACAACGCAGAATTAGTAAGAATCTTTCCATACAACAAATTCCAAGTGAGGAACATACTAACATGGTGGAATAGACAGTATCAAAATATGCTTCCCCAACTAATAGAATTCTCAATTTTAGAAAGAAAGGCATGTGTAGTCTTATAAAAAATAACACCGTCCAAAGAACATGTCCACCCTAAAAAGTCTAGATCATAGTTAATTACCATCCCCTCAATTTAGAAGTAAACCCCGGATGACATAAAAGAAAATCTTCCTTTTAAAGATGTTAACCCCTTAAAGCGATGTACATATCTTTCACAAGAGACTCTAAAAGAGGTTACAACAAATGATGATCTTCTAACAAATCATTCAATGTAGTTCCTAATTAGTTGCCAATCCAAAAATGAACCTTAGAATGATGAACAATCATCCATATAGATTGAAATATCAAATGAGCAAGATTATATTTTCCTAATAGAAGAGGAAATATACCATGATTTTGGTCTTTGATCCCATTAAAGTAACGTGCACGAAGGTAAGTCAAAACCATAAGTCTTCAGTCAACAAACTTTCATTGTTAAGAATGCAAATGTCCTTTATGCCAAGACCACATTCCTCTTTCGAGTTGCAATAGAACATCCAAGTCACTTGAACATACTTATGAATATCACCCAAACTTGTCCAATTTTTTTTCTATCAACCTTTAAATCCTTCAAAATAGAAAAAGGCCAATGATAAATTTAAAACAAATGTAGAAATGAACATTGGATCACTAAGTTATTCAGACATAACTTGGCTGCCATGGCTAAAGTGAAACCTTTTCGAGAATCTAGTTTTCTTTTAATTCTATTGTCTAAAAGATCAACCAATGACTTCTAGGAGCATACCAAAGAGAGGAACCCCCAAATGAGTAATAGAATCTCTTCCCTTTTGATTTTAGACATGGACAAAAAATCAGAAATCCGGGTCTCGAACATGCCATTGCCAAAATAAATGGAGTATTTATCCCAATAAAGAAAGTGGTATCCATAAAGCTCAAAAGCATCTAAAACCACACCAGATCCTTAGAAGACATCAATGAAAAGTAAAACATCATATGCGTAAAGAAAGTGAGTCGGAGCACACATTTCAATAAAAGAAGAGATCAGAATCAACGAGTTTTAGTCTACAAACGTGAGTAAGATATATACTCAATAAGTTCTCAGCCAAACAAAAATGAAGTTGGGAGATAGGATCACCCTATCGCACGCCCCTATGACACTAGAAAAAAAATCCATAGAAGGCCCATTGATAAGCACTGAGATTCTAGTTGAGTAAAAAAAATTATTAATCTAGCTCATAAATGCTCATAAAAATAAAAACACCTTAAACCTTTTTAGGAACCTGTTTTCCTTAGGTTAGTATTAAGGACCAAGGTTTTTTTACTTATATAAGAAATTTTTACAAAGTTTAAAAGCCAAATTTTTCGTTGGCTGCAGATATTTTCTTTTGATAATCAAGAAAGGAAAGGTTAACATGTTATAGTGCTCTAATACTAATTAAGGAAGGAGAGGTTAACTAGGTGATAGAGCCTTCCTTACATGGGCATATCTAGTGGCTTTTAGAGCTTCACAAGGGGCTTGTGACTTTCCAATAAGCATGCTGATATGGTCTAAGTATCTTCCAAATAAGCAAAATGATATAAGGGGTTTATATAATATGTTATATAGATTTCAATTCAATTGAGCTTAGTTCTAATTCTTATTTAATACCCTAATATAAACATAATGTTCCAGCTATTGATTGTATTTTCTTTTTCTCATTTATGCATCACCATCTACCTATATTTATATGTCTACTTTTGGTGCATTACTAACCCTCATGGATACTTCACCAGCTTTGTGTGGCTTGAATTAGTGAGTCATAGAAGTTGCGTGCCAAAAATACTAGTTGGAAACAGTAAAAAGAGGTGGCCATATATCCAACGCTTCTGGTAGACTTGTTCCAGTTCATGGAGCCATTTTTTAATAATGTTAGACTTGGAGCACCTGAAAAAAATCCATAGAAGGCCAATTGATAAGCACTGAGATTCTAGCCGAGTAAAAAAATATTATTAATCTAGCCCATAAAATGTTCAGAAAAATGAAAACACCTTAGAACCTCAAGATAAAATGTCAATTGATGAAATCAAAAACCTTGTGAATGTCATTTTTTAGAGCAAAATGATCCCACAGCTATTATTGTTCAAAATATAAAAACAATTAGAAGCACCGGCAGTACATCAACAATTTGACATCCCTTAAGAAAACCATAGTGGTTGTGAGAAATAATACGAGAGCAAGCAACAGAAAGATGATCAACAATAATCTTGGTAATAACTTTCAACCAAATTACCTAAAGCAATCGGATAAAACTGATCAACAGTAGTTGCACTCGACTCTATAGAATCATGACTATAAAAGTTAAGTTTGGATCTCGAAAAACCTAACATATCAAAAAACTCTTGCACGAGCAAGACCAAATCTGACCCTACAATTTCCCAACTATGATCATCAAATTTATCGAAGAAACCATTTAGACCTAAAGTATGATACATGTTAAACACAGTCCTCTTCACCTCATCAGAAAAGGAGCCTGAAGAATTGGAATATTCTCCTTAACATTGACCAAAAAAGGAATACGATCCCCAATTATAGAAATATTTGAACTACATTTACTCGGGTCTGGATATAGCTGTTAATAAAATGATATGTCATGGTCACCAACCTCAACCGGATCATAAGAAGTATCTTCATAAATTTTTATGAAAGAAAAAGACTTATTCCACTCCTAACGCTAAGCAAAGTGTGAAAAAGTTATAATTTTGATCACCCACCGTAAGTCATTTGACCTTATTATTTTCTCTTAGAAAAATCCTATTACCCTAGATCTGTAACTAAGTCAGCATGATCATAAGACTCAAGTTGTCCCTAAAAACTGGCCCTATCCCAAATGGACGTCACTTTCTCAATAGCTTTAAAGACATCCAGGGCAATATTCTCAAATGCCTCTCGGTTCCATTTTCAAGGCCACCTTTGTAAGCTTTAACTTTTGAGAAAAACTCTCAATACCACTATCGACAACATAACATGACCAAGATGAACGAGCCAATCAAGGAAAGCAGGATGAGAAACCCACATACTCTCAATTTGACAGTCGAGGTTCTGAAGAAACGCTTGTAGAATAAGAAATCAGTAATAGATGATGATCAAAGTATGATCTCCGTAAAATAACAGAAGAGATCTGAGACCAAGTATCCAGAAATGAAGTAGTCCAAATAATATTATTTGGATCGAGAAAGAATCATACCATGAATGCCCCTCACTTATATGAGTATAGAAAACCTTTTTTATCCCATCTTCCACAAAATCACAAACAATCAAAGTAGCTCACGACATGGCAACAACTAGAACAATCATAACTCTCAAATTCGACATTGTCTCAGATCTGATGACATCTTAGATCTAACAAAGATGGAGAATAGTAGGCCCTGGGATAGGATGAGGTGAGACACATCGAGGTGAGACAATGATGATAAGGATTAGAGGATGAGAGAGCGACAATAGCTTGAGACGATGATAGCATGAGACAGCGATGGCGTGAGCTCTTCTGAAAACCCTACGCAATGTCGGGTATCATGGACTCACTCATTATCACAAAGAGTGAGTTCACGAAGGAACCATCTAGCTAAGTTGGGAAAATTAGGGAAATAAGCCTTTTTTTACTATTTAGGAAATTGCAAAAAAAAAATTTAATTGCACAAATGGTCGATTTTTTATCCCCCTTCTCTCTCTCATTTTCCCCTCTTTATACTTCGTCTCTCATTCTCTTTGCTTCTCCTCTATCTCTCTCGCGTTCTCTATTTTATTATCTTTCTCGCTCTCTCTCTGCCATCACCGGCGGTGAAAAACACCGAATGAATTTTGGAGTTTCAATTTGATGGAATAAATTTCGACGGATTCAAAACTTGGGAAGATTGTTAATGGCGGGTTTATGTGTGGAATTTAACTAATAAAGAGATTGTATGGTTTTCTTGCTTAGTTTTCTTGTTTGATTTAAGAAATATTGAAACTCCAAAATGAAGATCGGGAAATCCAGCAATTAAGATGAAGAAGAAGAATGAGGGGATGTGCTTGGGTGTGAGAAGGGGTATGGTACCAGATGATATATAAAAATATATTACATATATACTATGATTTACTGATGGTATATAAAAATATACCATGGTATATATTGATTGTATATTAAAATATACAGTATATAAATATATACTCATGATATATTTTTATATATCATAGTACACATGTACATAAAATTTCCAGTTTTATAAAAAAAAAAGGGCTTTTGACATTAGCCTTATAATAAAAATAATTAGCAATAATATCCCTTAAATAATAGAAGCTGCAAAAGTGAACCATTTATTAATATACTACTTACTAAAATAAGATATTCCAAAAATACTTTTTTTAGTACATAACAGAAACAATCATCTCCCCATTTCTCTCTCACACACGATCAAGCACTTCACCATTTCACAGAGAAAACCATTCCAACCTCCGAGCCACGGAGACATGGAGAGCAGCCACCGAGACAAAGGCTATAGCCAATGAGCCATCGTGAACTATTCTTTCAAATAACAGCCATCACGTAACAGAATCGGAGCTCTCTGATTCCGTTACAACCCACTATAACGGAGCTATGAGATTTCATCGACGTCGTGGCTGTTATCATGATGTAATGGCCACGGCGTGCCGTGATGACCTTTATTTACCTCAAAGACTATGGATTTGTAAACAATAAAAGGAAAGTAGTAGAAGACGTGGGGAAGAAAAGCTAAAAAATTAACTAACATAGAGGATGGGTGTATGTTTTCGATGGGGAAGAAAATATAAATAAAGTGGGGGAAGAAGATAGAGATACAGTGGGGACACGTGTGTCTTTTCTAATGGAAAATAGTAAATGTGTGGTAGAGGTTTACTAAGGTATATAATCGGGTACGATGTCCAAAGATAAAACACATTAGATACTCTCATGTAGATTCATTAAAGATGATCAATGGCTACCATTAACTTCTATACAATATGAAAATGTACTATACAATTTTCCATGTAATGAAAAATGCACTATACTTTTAAATTAAAAAACGTGGGACTAAAGTGAGTTGAATACTATTTAGTTGAGAGATATCTTCTTTTAATCTCTCATAGATCAGACATCCATTTTTCATCTTCTGGTTCAATAAAGAGAATTGTATCTTCATAAATACTGTTAGGGATATACTGTTCTAGTGTTAAGAGGATATCATTAACAAACTTGCTAGAATTAGCCTCTTGAACACTGGGGAATTATGTTGGCCTCATCCATGACTTCTGTTACTCATTCTGTTTAATCCCTGTAAATATTCATGAGTTAAGAAATCAGGTAGAGAGTTATCTTCACCTTTAATATATTCAATATCAAAGTCAAATACTGATAAAATGTTTTGCCAAGAGGTAATATCCATTTGGAAGCAAGATTCTGTATGTCTTTTTTAAATATATGTTTAGCTGTAGTAAAGTCAACTCTAATAAGAAAATGTTGGTTAAGTAAATCATCCTGAAATTTAAGAACACATTTAACAATTGTTAAACATTCTTGTTTAATGGCTGGATAATTCATTGCTGGTCCTTTCCAAGTTCTTGAAGTAAACCTTAAGAGTTTTTCCTGTTGTTTATAGGGTTTACCTGTTCGAGAATACCACCATAACCTTAGTGGGAAACATATGTTTCTACAATTTTCTGCCAAATAGGATTGGGTAAAGATAAATAATATAACTGTTTAATTTTTTTCTTTAATTTTCTTAACAGCTAGAGTATGCTCTGCTGTCTACGGAGTAGGACTTGTATTAAGTCTGTTGTACAAAATAGAAGTATTTTGTGTTAACTGCTGATAAAAGACTCTAATATGATTAAGTCTACCAAGAAATCTCTTTAATTGAGTTTTTTCTTTAATTTCATCTGAAAATTTAGATGCAAATTCTATGCTACGGTTAATAGGAATGAGTTCTATTGGAAATATTATGTCCTAAAAATCTTACTACAGTTTGAAATATTTTCATTTTGATAGCTGAAACAACCAAACAATTACGAATAATAACATGCTTGAAAATATTCAAGTGTTTAATATGCTGGTCTATAGAAGATGAAAATATTAAAACATCATCAATATAACAAATAATAATTTCAGTATAAGTGTCGCAACGTGCGTGCGACGCGGAGCGGCGATTAAAAAATTTATTTTTTGAAGGAAAAAGAAATTTGGAGTCACCACCAATCATTTTAGGATGTGATTGGTCACCCAATTTTAAGATAAAAATTTTTTGTCTACGAAAACTCAAAGTTGGTTCGGGAGTCGTTTGTGTGTGGGGAAGGTATTAGCACCCCACAACACCCATTATAAAATGGTTACCAAATTAAATCAAATGCTATCCAATTTTTTTTATTTTAAGGCAAAGGTTAAAGATATTCATTTTTTAATGTCTCATTTGATGCATTTTGTATCATAGAAATGAACAAAATAAATTACTTTTAATGGGTGGTTCAAAGACCATTGAAAAATTATTTTTTTGTATTCTTATATCTTTTTAAATCAAAACATTATTAGAGTTATTCTCGGTATCCCAAGAATAACTTCTCACCTCAGTAGTTCGAGAAGTTTGGTATCCCAAAAATCTCAAAGTCCATCGTCGGCTTT